>CP106722.1:166467924-166561439 GCA_025506655.1 Gossypium rotundifolium | reverse complement strand
AATGTCTCGCCTTGGAAGAAGGTGATGAGGTTTGGTCGGAAAGGAAAGTTAAGCCCAAGGTTTATAGGGCCCTATCGAGTACTATAGTGAGTTGGGCGTTGGCATATCACTAGAGTTGCCACCGGTTGCGAGAAGCACGGACGTATTCCATGTATCCATGCTACGTCGCTACCGATCGGATCCATCTCATGTGGTACCAGTTGAAGAAGTGGAGCTAAGGCGGGCTTATCCTACGAGAAAGAGCCAATTCGGATATTGGAACGTGATGTGAAAGTGCTACGGAGGAAGTCGGTTCCACTAGTCAAGGTGTTATGGCGCAATCATGGATCGAGAGGAAGCTTCGTGGGAACCAGAGGAGGCAATGCGACAAACAATACCCTCAATTATTTTAGCTAGGAAATTTCGAGGATGAAATTATTTTAAGAGCGTGAACGTAACATCTCGAAAAGGGCCTATGCATTTTCGGTTTAATTGTACAAAATGACATGTCTTATGTGTTATGAATGTATTATGAACATTTTTGGAAACTTGAAAATGTAAGAAATGATTTAGAAATGTTAAGTTTCAAAAAGAGGAAAGTGAACATTTTGGAAACCTAAGTTAAAAGAGGAAAGTGAACATTTTGGAATCCTAAGTTAAAAGAGGAAAGTGAACATTTTGGAAACTTAAGTTAAAAGAGGAAACTAAGGCAAGGTGGCCTTAAGAAAATTAATAGGAAGGATTTGAGACACAAACAGGCTTGTCAAAGTGGCTTGAAGGCACCACTTAAAAGCCGAGCAAGTGACGCCACAAGCTTGTATATTTGGGCCAGGGATCGAGTCACTTGGGAAGCAAATAAAAGAAATTTTATTTTGCTTCCAGAAGCAGAGAGGTGGACGGCATTATGGCTCTTAAAAGAGGATTTTTATTCCCTTTAAAATTTCGGCTAAATAGGGGATAAATAATAGATTTAATATTAGATTACTTTAAGTGGATTATTGATGAGATTAATTAAGGTGATAAATAAAAGATAAACTTTATCAAAATAAGGAAGAGTGGTGGCCAAGTAAAGGACTCTAGCTAGTAATTTCGGCTACTAGAGGAAAAGAGGCCATTCATTCATTCACTCTTCCTTTACCGAATTTATTAAGCAAATTCTCCTCTCTTTGCCGAATTTCCTAGAGCCTTGTTCTTCTTCTTTTGTTAGCTAAAGTCGAAAATTCAAGATACACCATTAGTCGATTTCTTTTCTTTCCAAATCCATCAATAGCGAATCTTGGTGGGGCTTTAGTAAAAATCTTGTCGATTTCTTCAAGTAAGGCTAAGATCTAGACTCGGTTTCCATTCTTTTCTTTTTAAGCTGCTTGAAATTTGGGACTAATCCCTCATATTGTATTTTGGCGAAACTATGGAAGGAATTTTGAGATTTAGGTGGTGTCGACTAGAAAGAGGAGTTCTCAAGGATTTCAACATTCGAGGGTTTTCGACAAGATAAGGAAGCAAGGATCCAATTCGGGATATTAGATTTGGAAGGTAAGCACATAAGTATGTTTGGCCAAGGCCCGATTTGATACCTAGATCTATTTGATAATCGTTTAAAAGTCAAACTAATCATTTAAGTGATTCAATGCT
The DNA here is from genome assembly GCA_025506655.1 of Gossypium rotundifolium. Classification (NCBI taxonomy): domain Eukaryota; kingdom Viridiplantae; phylum Streptophyta; class Magnoliopsida; order Malvales; family Malvaceae; genus Gossypium; species Gossypium rotundifolium. The sequence continues at coordinate 166,559,828 of CP106722.1, read as the reverse complement.
TGGCTTTACAAGAAGAAGCATAGCAATGATTTTGGGATTTGAATAGTCATCAAATCGGCACCAAAGGTAAGAAGTTGACTACATAAATCCTTCTGGATTTGGGTTATAGCCGATTAGGCTTTAAAAGAAAACACTAAGTTTGGTGAATAGGCCTTTGCTAAATATTACCATGTTGGCGAATGTAGGGACTTAAAATCTAAAGCAATAGATCGGTTTTTTCGGCATTTCAAGGAATTAATCAACAAATCGGTGTGCATTCCACACTAATTCTTAATATGTTTTATGGCAATATTTGATATGTGCTTGTTTATAAGAATGTGAATATGGCTAAGGTAGTATTCACGATACAAAGTACTCGGTACATTTCCTACTCCTACTAGGATTACGAAATATGTTATATTTAACATGTGAAAAGTGACATGAATGTGAATTTAAGTATGATATGCATGATATGAATAATATGGGGCATTCGGGTTATATGAGAAAGGGAAGTGAATGTGGTGACTTGGTCACATTATCTCGAATGTGGTAACCGGTTACATTATCGAATGTGGTGTCTCATGACACAATTATTTAATCTGGTGGCTATGCCACGAATTTTATATGGGCGATGAGCACGCCGATTGCAATGACGCCGATGGTGTGTGGTGATGGAGGGTTGGCTTAGTAGTCCCACGGTGTGCGAGGTTGGTGCAGGGGATGTGTAGCGGATGGCATCTAGGTTTTGGGTTGGTATTGCATCATTATCTTGAATTATTATGTGAACATGATATGTATGGTATGCCTAAATCTATTAAATTTTAGTGTTGGTTACACATTGAGTCTGTTGACTCACCCGTTGTGGGAACATGTTTGGTGATGAGCGATGATAGACCAAGGACTGGCGAGAACTTGTGGTGGCCATGTTAAATTTTAAAGTTTTATTTAATTTGGACATTTTATTTTATTTAAGTACTCTACAATTTTATTTTGGGTTTTGTTTTATGTAATAAGGCCATAGTGATGATTTTATTGTTGTTTTAATTACTATGTTACTTAATTTATGTTATTTAAAGATTAAGTCAATTTAATTTAAAATAAACTTTAAATATTTTGTCACCAAATAAATGGGTTTTCAATATAAAAATAAACTTGTTTTCAACTCGGACCCAACCCACAAACAAGCTATCTTCAAAACACACTGTTTTCAAAGTATTCAAAAGAATTTTGAACCAGTTTACATCGAGGAACATACCAGATCCGGTCCAGGCTCGTGGGCCGGGTGTGAGGTGTTTCACGGGGGTGTGTCTTGAACGTGTGTGACACACGACCTGGCACATGGGCATGTGGCTTGGTCGTGTGTCCCCTGCATCCTAAAATATAGAAATAGAATGCTCAGAATTGGGCACACGGGCGTGTGTCTTAGCCGTGTGTGCTATATTTCCCAGAACACGGGTGTGTGTTTTGGCCGTGTGAAACCTGCACCTAGTTTGTGAAAATTAAATTAACGACATGGCCTAGCACATGGGCCTTCTACTGCCCGTGTGGCATAAGGCAGAGAGTTACACAGGGTCGAACATGGTAGGTGATCGCTGCAAAATAGTCTAGTTTTAATATTTATAAAAGAGTGATCGAACCTGTAGACTGACTACGACAACGATAGAGGCAAGTGCACCTATCGAACAGTAGTATAGCTCAGGCAAGAATATCTTATCGAACCCAAGGAACCTAAAAGTACTATTACTCACTTTCTTTCTATTATTTAGCCCAAATATGGAGTGATTGGTTTATTAAACTAAAACAAATGAAATATTTAAACTAAATGCAAAGACAAAAGAAATGAAACTTTGGGAAAAGACGTTGAAGAAAACTCAATTGATAAAGATGATACCTTGGGAAGAATCCACCTATGACTTCACTTATTATCTACCTTTTCAATTCATATGATTTCTTTACTTAGCTTGATCCGTGAGACTCCAAACCTATATTAAACCTTCTCTCAAGTGAATAACGTCTAACCTTAGGTTAATTAGTGGAACTCTCGTTCTCTTATAATAACCCCTAAGGAAGCCGTAAATCGATCAATGGACTCCCATATTAGGTTTCACCCTAATTGGTAAAATCTAAGTAACCTATCTCTAGGCGTCCGATCAACTCCGCTTAATTATGCTAGATCTACTCTTGGCGTGGTCTATTCCTCCTCCACCTAAGTACATCGATAAATTTAAGCAATATAATTAAGAACAAACTAAGTATATATCATATAAATCGAAAGAATTAAATAACAAAATCCATCATAGTTTCATCCCCTTCAGGTATCGGAGGGGTTTAGTTTATAATTAAACAAGAAACCATCTCAAGAGAAAAGATAAAACAAAACATAGGAAATCCTTAAAAACCCCTGAAGGAATTGAAGAGGAGATCCTCTGTCTTGAGTAGAATTCTGACTCTTCGAGATGGATCAATTGGCTATCTTTGAGTAATTCCCTAAACAAGTAAAGCTCTGGTAGAAAACTCTGCTAAAACCTGACGCCCTTGAATTTCTACCTTCGATTGTTTATATAGACGTTTGGAATGCTTTACTTGGCTCCTAAGTACTCGTAATTCAAGTGAAATTTGTCCTAAATGTTTGAGTGGACTTAGGATTGCGTTTCTTGGGCTCCAAGCATCCAATTCCGAGTGAAACTGCTCTTTCCCGCGACAGGGGCACGACTAAGGCACGCCCGTGTAAGTCGTGGTCTAGCCCGTGTCTCCATCATGTCGATTTAGGCACGGCTATGACACGCCCGTGTAATATATGGGTAGAGGCCGTGCTTTGGAGTCGCCAATTGAGACGCAGTTTGTGTACATCAGTCGGTAGTGTTGGGCTTTTTATCGATGAGGCACGGTCGTGTAAATCAGGGTATGACCGTGTACAATCTAAATATTGGGGCGCGGCCGTGTGGCATGTAGTCCAAGCCGTGCCGGCTTCTTGGGTTGGCCCAATTTGGTCCATATTAAGCCCGTTTTATGTTCTTTTTATCCTTAGGTGTTCTCTTGAGTATAAGACATGAAAAGAAAGGATTAAGAGTATCTTTGTACATAAATTGAGGGCTAAATCATCCAAAAGCATACTAAATATGGGGTTAAAATGTGTTACTTTTACGGTTTATCAAATACCCCCACACTTAAGCTTTTGCTTGTCCTCAAGCAAAATTCTCAATTTACAATTAAAACGAACTTCCCAAAATTCATAATCCCCATTGACAATGCCTCATCATAATTCATAGATAATTTTTACATGGATGATTTAACTCGAAGTGCCCTAAAGATTCAATTACGATAAGTCATTCCTTTATAGCCTGAAATCGTAGGTGTCTCCCTTTATCTAAGTAATTACCTTTGATTCAAAACTGACAAGGACCGGCATCCTCACTAAAGATTCACTCAAATCACTCAAAAGTGTTGAAGGTTCAAGAATAAGCACTCTAAGTCGAACTTGAAAATTTAATCCCATAAGCTTGCCTAAAAATCAAATCTCCACCACTGTATATGAGATAATAATCAGATCAAAAGGTCTTTATTAGGGTTGTAACGGGGCTAGGGTTAAAGGTGTGGATAAAGGCTGAATTAAAAGGTTAGAATCGATATTGAATTAACTAATTACCTATCTAGAAACAATGAACTAATATAAGTACTTACATTAATTAAAGGCTAATAAGAATACTATAATACTTCAATACGAGCTCTTCTTTAATCAATTGGAATTTAGATACATGAGCTCTAAACTTTGATTGATTCTTTTTAAGAACAAACTAAGTATATGGCATCATAAATGATAAATGTAACTACTGAACTAATATAATTCGGTAATTTAATCAAATCAATCCTCGATTAAAGGGTAGTCAAAAGAATGGTGATAACAAATATAAAGAGATTTTGGGTTGATATTAGTGGGTGAGTCAATAAAAGGTTATTAGGATTCAACGAGGTTCATTAGGGTTAATTTGTGAAGGTAGGCTTTTCTTTGGAGTGAATGGGTTAAACCTAGGTGCCTTTATCATCTCAATGTATCAAATCATTAATGTGGTCTCGACATGTATAAACGAGGCAAGTTCTAGAATAACAGTTCAAAGTTGACATACTCATAATCAATTAAAGTGAGCATAAAAAAGGGTATATGCTCTATAAGGATCAAAATCTCACAAAAAATTATGGGTGTTTTGACATTAATCCTATAGATTTTGAACTTCAAGGTGATACTCAAATTAGGTTCAACAACCTGTCAAATTTTTTTTAGAAAGTAGACTTATCATGCTCGATTCTCTAGTATCCTTCAAATTTAATCATCAATGCATAATTAACTAAGATTTAATTAGAGACATATCAATAAAGATCATAAATCATTAGAAATTTCATCCTAATTGATAATATGAGAAAAATACTTATGATTAAGACTAATTTTAGGGTTTTGAGAATTATGTAAAAAGTTAGGCACTATTACCCCCACACTTAAGATATACATTGCCCTCAATGTACAAAGATAGATAATGAAATTTATGTGCCAAATCAAAAAGATAGGTGGGGAAAATAATACTCCACAATCTGGATGATCCTGGCGTCTTTGGTGGCGGTGATGGTGTTTTCTATGGGTTCGATGGAGTGGCTACCAGAAGTAATTTGCTAGATGAAGAAATTGGGTAGCTTTGTGAAGATATAGCCAAGAGATCTAGGAAATAATAATGATATACTAATACTAAATTTAAAGATTAAGAAAATAAAAAGAAGGAGACTAAGAAGAGAACTGAAATTCAAAGAAAAGATTAATGGACTAAGGAGCCCTTATTGTTGGATGGTTTGCGAAGTGGGTGTGACTTTGAAGGCTGTGTTGTGTGATTCCCTAACAGCTTTTAGAACCTAAAACCAAGAAACTAATATGGAATAAATTACATTATGCATCAAAGAAGTATAGATAAGGAAAATAAAGGAGACGAGAAAAGAAAAATAGAACCGAAAAGGTTTCTGAGACCCTTGGCGTGTTAATTAAGTGAAGCTACCAGCATGAACTCATGTTGAGGTTTCCTTTGAGGATACGATGCTTACGTTTCTTCGGCATGGTCTTTGTGTTGCTCAAGTATCTTGGATCTTTTCTATGATTAGGAAGAAAAATTTGAAAAAAAAAAGAGGAAGAAGGAATAAGAAAGAAGATGGGAAAAAGAGGAAGGGCTGTGGGGGTTTAAATAGGATTTCAAATCGACATGTTCCCACGCCGTGTATCGAGGGTGTGTTGATTCACACGACTTTCTAGCACTAGGCGTGGCTAATGGCGTGTTGCTTCTTACGCCTTGCTTTCTTAATCGATCGCTGCGTTCGAGAAAGTCAGAGCTTTACAGTTCATAAATAGGCACGCGTCTTTGTTCTTGTCGATACCGTGTTTTAGGGTTGTTGGGCTCATGACATCGGGAGTAGTTGGGTGACTTGCATGGCCGCCTCTGTCAGTGTGGTGGTTCCGGTGGTCCACACAACCACGGACACGGCCGTGCGTAAGGCCGTGTGGTCTGGAAATCTGCACTTTTATGTTAGTTTCCAACTAGATACTTAGGAAAGAAAGATAGACAGAAAAGGAACTGAAAACAAATTTGAAAATAAATAGTGTTAATGTTCGGGTTGCCTCCCGAGAAGCGCTCGTTTATAGTCTTAAGCTAGACTGTCCTCATGTTTGAAAATTTCAGAGAGGTTTAAAGGTTTGAATATCTTCCCTCATGCTTGCGATTTTATTTTCATGGTAAAGTTAGAGTCAAGAAGCATTTACCTTGAATTTATCGAATTTTGGGTTACTTACCTCATTGTGTTTTGGGGAAGATTTAGTGTACCTTGGGAAGAATTTCTCCTTTGTCCTCAAGTCTGTTGAAGTGATGTGAAGATCGGCTTTGTCTAACAAAGACCGGTCTCCTATTTTAAAGTGATTGGATGTTCCTATGAGCTCTTACGGTGGTTCCTTAGGTTTTACTTCATGTGGATCCGACTTTTCTTTGGTGTATATCTTACGCTCTTCTAAATTGTTGATCGTATGCTACGTGTTGGCTCGGTTTGATGCTTCGTGATGTTTCTGCGATGGGCGTTGGATAATTTGATTATCTATTGAAACGACTTTCTTACCTTCATCTTACGTGGTTACGGTGAGTCGAGAGCTTGAAGATTGACTAATTCATCTCTATATGAAGTATGAGTTCTCCGTGGCAACATCAATTTTAGTCTTGGCGGTTGCAAGAAAAGGTCTTTCTAAAATTAAAGGGATTGAATTTTCCACATCCATGTCTAAAACAACAAAATTTCTTGGGAAAACAAATTTATCGATTTTGACTAAAACATCTTCAATAATGCCCCTAGGGATTACGCAGTTTATCACTAGTTGAATACTCATCCTAGTTTGTTTGGGCTTCCTAGACCTAGTCGTTTAAAGCATTGCATAAGGCATAACATTTATATTTGCCCTAAATCGCCTAACGCATTATCAATAGTCAAACTACCAATTAGGCATGGAATCGTAAAACTCCCCGGATCTTTTAGTTTTTTGGTAGCACTTACTCAGCATACCGAGTATGTTGCGTTTAATTCCACATGGTGCTCTTCATCTATTTTGCGTTTGTTCGTCAAGAGCTTGCTTAAGAATTTCCTTGCATCTGACATCTAAAAAAGAGCTTCAAGAAGAGGTAAGTTAATATGTAATTTCTTCAAGAGTTTTAGAAACTTACCGAATTATTCCTCTGAATCATCTTTTTTCAATGCTTCGGGATAAGGTATGCGAGGTTGGTATTCTTTGATTACGATTTTGGCTTTTCTTGAGCTACCTCGGTCTTATCCTTCTTTTCTTGCGCTGATGTGGGTCTATCTACTTTTGTACCCTCTTGAGTTGTAATGGCTTGGATTTGCTCTTTTGGGTTTATTTCTGTGTTGCTTGGTAGACGTCCTTGTTGGCATTCAAAAATTAACTTTGTTAGGTGTCCCACTGACCTAGTAAGTTCTCCAACTTGATTCTTGAGTCCTTTTATCGACTTCTGTTGTTCATCAAGGTTTGTATCAGTCTTTTGAAGACGAGATTCGTGGTCGCCATGAATTTTGTCAAGATCTCTTCAAGGCTTGATTTTTTTTCCGTGGGTAGGGTGATTTTGATAATTTGGAGGAGGTTCTTTGCTTTGAATTCCTTGATTTCTTTGTCCCCACGAAAAATTTGGGTGGTTCCTCCAACTGAGTTATAAGTATTACTATAGGGATTATTATTGGATCCGAAATTGTTACCTATATAGTTTATCTGCTCGTTTTCTGCTCCCGGTTGGTAGGGTGGGTACTAAGATTCGCCACATTCCCGCTTTGCTTCAGCATTACATCACTAGATGTACCTACAAAGAACATAGATTATCAAGCTTTTATTCATTAACTCTACTGTGTTGTGACATAGTCCTTTGCGTCTATGTTGAAAACTACGGCTGATTTTGTCGGCTTTGCCTTGTGATTTGCCATTGATAAGTGTTCAATGACATCTCCTCAATAAAATCTTAGGCCGCTTGAGATTTTTTTGTTCAGAGTTCCACCGGTCGATGAATCAATCATTTGCCTTGTTGAAGAATTCACACCATTGTAGAAAGTTTGGACTTGAAGCCACAAAGGTAATCCGTGGTGTGGGCATCTCCTTAGGAGATCCTTGTATCTTTCCATGCATATATAATGTTTCGTCATTCTACACAAAAGAAGATATGTCATTCCTAAATTTGGTTTTTGGTCATGGAAAATACTTTAAAAGAAATTTTTCGGTCATTTGGTCCCATGTTGTGATTGACCCTCGTGGTAACGTAGTTCAACCAACGCTTTGCTTTATTCCTTAATGAAAAGGAAATAACCAAGGCGTATGGCATCATCAGAACACCATTTATTTTGAAAGTATCACGAACTCTAAGAAATTAGCTATATGAGTATTTGGATCTTCGATCCGCAATCCATCAAATTGAACAAGCTGTTGAATCATTTGTATTGTGTTAGGTTTTAATTCAAAATTATTAGTAGCTATAGTAGGCCTAACAATACTAGATTCTGCTCCTGTCAGATTAGGTTTAGCATAATCATACATAGTACGCGAGCATTCTGATCTTGCGCATTAGGAGGATTATTTTCTACCATCCTTGGTAGGATTGGATCTTTTGTTGTTCTTCTCTTTGGTAGTCTAGAGCTGCCTAGTTTCTCTGCGATTTTCTGTGACGATAGCTTCAATATTCTTGTCAGATTCTAATGGTCCTCTAGGGTTTCTTCTAGTCATAAACTAGAGGTACCTTGCAAGTTTAATAAAGAAAGAGGATTAGTAAAATTAATAAAAATTAGAAATAATGGCTAAAGTAATAAAAATAGAGCTTTTGTAATATTTTAGAATTCCCCGGCAATGGCGCCAAAAACTTGATCGCTGCAAAACAGTCTAGTTTTAATATTTATAAAAGAGCAATCGAACCTGTAGACTGACTTCGACAACGATAGAGGCAAGTGCACCTATCGAACAGTAGTATAGCTCTGGCAAGAATATCTTATCGAACCCAAGGAACCTAAAAGTACTATTACTCACTTTCTTTCTATTATTTAGCCTAAATATAGAGTGATTGGTTTATTAAACTAAAACAAATGAAATATTTAACCTAAATGCAATGGCAAAAGAAACGAAACTTTGGGAAAAGACGATGAAGAAAACTCAATTGATAAAGATGATACCTTCGGGAAGAATCCACCTATGACTTCACTTATTATCTACCTTTTCAATTCATATGATTTCTTTACTTAGCTTGATTCGTGAGACTTCCTAACCTATATTAAACCTTCTCTCGAAGCGAATAACGTCTAACCTTAGGTTAATTAGTGGAACTCTCGTTCTCTTATAATAACCCCTAAGGAAGCGATAAATCGATCAATGGACTCCCATATTAGGTTTCACCCTAATCCGGTAAAATCTAGTAACCTCTCTCTAGCGCCCGATCAACTCCGCTTAATTATGCTAGATCTACTCTTAGGCATGGTCTATTCCTCCTCTACCTAAGCACATCAAATAAATTTAAGCAACATAATTAAGAACAAACTAAGTATATATCATATAAATCGAAAGAATTAAATAACAAAATCCATCATAGGTTTCATCCCCTTCAGGTATCGGAGGGGTTTAGTTCATAATTAAACAAGAAATCATCTCAAGAGAAAAGATAAAACAAGACATAGGAAATCCTTAAAAACCCCTGAAGGAATTGAAGAGGAGATCCTCTGTCTTGAGTAGAATTCTGACTCTTCGAGATGGATCAATTGGCTATCTTCGAGTAATTCCCTAAGCGAGTAAAGCTCGGTAGAAAACTCGCTAAAACACCGACGCCTTGAATTGCTGCATTCTATTGTTTATATAGATGTTTGGAATGCTTTACTTGGCTCCTAAGTACTCGTAATTCAAGTGAAATTCGTCCGAAGTGTTTGAGTGGACTTAGGATTGCGTTTCTTGGGCTCCAAGCATCCAATTCCGAGTGAAACTGCTCTTTCCCGTGGCAGGGGCACGACTAAGGCACGCCCGTGTAAGTCGTGGTCCAGCCCATGTCTCCATCCTGTCGATTTAGGCACGGCTATGACACATCCGTGTAATATATGGGTAGAGGCCGTGCTTCAGGTTTGCCATTTGGGGCACGGCCATGTACATCAGAGTCAGGCCGTGTTGGGCTTTTTTTCGACGAGGCACGGTAGTGTAAATCAGGGTGTGACCGTGTACAATCTAAATATTGGGGCACGACCGTGTGGCATGAAGTCCAGGCTGTGCCGGCTTCTTGGGTTGGCCCAATTTGGTCCGTATTAAGCCCGTTTACGTTCTTTTTATCCTTAGGTGTTCTCCGAGTATAAGACATGAAAAGAAAGGATTAAGAGCATCTTTTACATAAATTGAGGCTAAATCATCCAAAAGCATACTAAATATCGGGTTAAAATGTGTTACTTTTCTATGTTTATCAAGTGAAGACGACGCAGGCGTGTCCTATGGTCACACAGGCGTGTCCTTGACCACTGCAGGCGTGTGTGCCCTACATTTAGGAAAAATTTTAAAATTTCGCGAAAAATTTTCTATGTTCTCGATTTAGTCCTAACTTGGTTTAAATATTTAAATTGGGCCTCAAGGGTTCATTCAAGGGACAATATGATTAGTTTCAAATATGAACAGTATATGACTTGAATTACATGAAATTATTTTGTAAACTCTGGTAATGCTTCGTAACCCTGTTCCGGCAATGGATATGGGTTAGGGGTGTTACAATATACATTCTTGAAATTAAGACATTGGTTGGATTGAAAAGTGAAATGAATCCTTTTTAACTGTATTAGGCTAAGTCAGATATAGATGGCATGACATAGGATAGGAAGAGTTTAGGGATTACTTCAACCTCGAGTCGATGAGGCATTGGGTGCCAATTTGCTTCAGTTTAACCAATGAGACACTGGGTGTCAATTTATATAGTGCTGGGCTCAGTTATTACTTCTGTAACATCCTGGAAATGGGCTTATGCATTTTTGATTTAATTATACGAAATGGCATGTCTTATGTGTTATGAATGTATGGTGAACATTTTTGGAAACTTGGAAATGTTAAGTTTAAAAGAGAAAAGTGAACATTTTTGGAAACTTGGAAATGTTAGGTTTAAAAGAGGAAAGTGAACATTTTTGGAAACTTGGAAATGTAAGGAAATGTTTTAGAAATGTTAAGTTTAAAAGAGGAAAGTGAACATTTTTGGAAACTTGGAAATGTAAGGAAATGTTTTAGAAATGTTAAGTTTAAAAGAGGAAACTAAAACAATGTGGCCTTAAGAAAATTAGTAGAGGAATTTAACACAAGAACGGGCTTGGAGTAGTGGCTAGGAGGTACCACTTAAGGCCCGAGTAAGTGACGCCACAAGCTATGCAAATGGGCCTAGGTTCGAGTCACGTGGGAAGCAAATAAAGAGTTTTATTTTCTTGCAAGGAGCAAGGAGTTGGACAGCACCAAGGCACTTGGGAAGAGTTTAATTCTCTTTAAAATTGCTAAATAGGTGGATCAATGATGGATAATTATTGTTTAAGATATAAGAGATAAATATTGGATTAAGTTTTATTAAATTGAATGGGTGATAATTAAAGTGATAAAGTTATCAAAATAGGAGTGATGGCCAAGTAAGGAGTCTTGGCCTAGTAATTTCGCAAAAGGAGGAAAATAAGGCTATTCATCAATCTTTTCTTTTCCATTGAAGTCTCTGCCGAAAAATTTCCTAGCAAACTCTCTCCTTTCTCTCTTATTTTTGCCATAGCCAAAATCTTTTTCTCCATAAGTCCACCATTGCCGAATCCCCTAGTGACTATTTTCCCTCTCTTTTCTTTTGATAAACCGACAACACAGATACCATCATTAGCCAATTTCTTTATACCAATCAAAAGCTGAAATCAAGATCCTTCCAGCCTACATAGCCGAATATTGCTAAAGGTTCAAGCAAGGATTGCCGATCTCTAAAGTAAGGTAAGATCTCATTCGGTTTCATCCTTTTCTTTTAAGATTTGCGAAAACTAGGACTAACCCCATTAATACCTTGTTGCGAAACTTTGAAGAGATCTTTGGGATTTACTAAGTGTCGACTACAAGGAAGGATAAATTCTTTTCCGAAGGTACACCATAGGCAGCGTGTTCCCTAGTTATTCGGTGAGTTTGGGATTTAAAATCCACAAGGTAAGTATCTATAGCATTCGCCAAGGCCATGTTGAGTAAATAGATGTGTTTCATTAATATTTAAAAGTGAAACTAATCTATTCAAGTAATCTAGTGATTGCCGATTTCAAGAAAGAAGGATACAAAGTTTCCATTTGATTAGACATCAATCGGCTGACAAGGTAAGGATTTAAGTGTACTAATCCCTTTGGGATTTGGTTTTATGGCTGAATGGCTCTTTACTAAGTATTAAGTGATTGATCAAATGTAGAGATCTAAGGCATTAGATCAAGCTTTTCGGGATTTGGAGTGAACTTGCTAAAGCGAATCAGGTGTGTACTCCACACTATTTCTTAATAAGTTTTATGGCAATGTTTAATATAAGTATGTGTATAAGAATGTGAATATGGCTAAGGTACCATGTTATGGTACAAAGTACTCGTGCGTTTCCTACTACTCTGAGGATTATGTTAAATATACATTACGACACACATATGACATTATAAGAATGTGAAATAAGAATTTGGCATGTTAATGCATGATATGTATGATATGGGGCATATGGGTTATATGAAAAGGGGAAGTGAATGTGGTGACCTAAGACCACGAATTACTGAATGTGGTGACCTAAGACCACGATATCTGAATGTGGTGACCTAAGACCACGATATTTGAATGTGGTGACCTAAGACCACGAATTTTATAAGAGGCGATGAGCACGTCATTGCGATGTTGGATCGCCTTCGATGGTGTGTAGCGGATGGAGGTTGACTTAGTAGTCCCCATGGTGTGCAGGATGGTACGGGTGATGTGTAGCGGATAGCATATAGGTTTGGGTTCGGGTTGCATCATTATTTTATATCTGCAATATGATTATGTATGTGATGTGATATTATGCCTGAATCTATTTGGACATAGTGTTTGTGTACACATTGAGTCTATTGACTCACCCCGTTGTGGGAACCTTTTTCAGCTGACGATCAGTGATGGACCGGGCTGGCAGATGCTTAGGGAAGGCCATGCTCAACAAGAATTTCATTTTTATTTGGGCTATTTTACTTTAAGTATTTTGAAGTTAAATTTTGGGAATTATTTGATGTAATAAGGCCATAGTAGAACTACTTTACTTTGCTTTTATTTATTAAGCTTACAAACTTTAATTTATTAAAAGATTAAGTAAATTTATTTTAAAACAAAGCCTAAACGTTTTGTCACCTAAAGTAAAGGATTTTTAATGATGAAATAAACTTGTTTTCAACTCAAGCCCAACCCAAAACAATCTTTCTTTCAAACACACAAGTTTTTCTGAGTAGTAAAAAGAATTTGAAAGTTTACAGGAACATACGAGATCCGGTCAAGGCTCATAGGTAGGGTTTGGGGTGTTTCAACTTCGGATTTATCCAATGAGGCACTAGGTGCCAAACGGTGTGTTGGTTGGATCCGTGTATTCATCCGAAGTCGTGTCGTGTTGATGCGAGAAAGTAAAATAATAATTTATGTGATTGAAATTGAAATGGCAAAGATGAGAAATGAATATGAAATGAGAAAATATTGAAATGGAAAATATGAGAAATTATTATGAGATAAGAAATGAAGTATGAAATGATGAATTGAGATGTGAAACTTGAATGAATTCAAGTATTGATCAAAGATATGAATCATGCAATGGCATGAGATGATGTATTCAAATGTTAAATGAAATCCCACCGATATATACTTATATATTTGAATATGTGAAAATCTTAGTAGATGTGAATAAGGAATGAGCAAAAATTATACTATTAAATTGAAACACATGAATATAGCTTACTTGTTGGATTTGCATTTTAAATACTTATATCAAGTTTATGTTATTCAGATTATATAAATACCACCAAGTTTTACTCAGCGTGCAGTTTTGTTTTCCGTGCACAGGCTAGGTACTATTCAATTTATCACTGACTCAGCATCAAATCACAAATCCTAAGCTCAAGTGTGGTGATATTTCATTTTGTAATGGCATGTACCTAGGGAGTCTTTTGTTGATATTGTTTATAAGATGTTTTTAACTTTGTTTCTAGTGAAATAATGGTTAAATATGTATATGGTTGTGGTTGCGGCTATGTTAGTATGTTAGCCTAGTGTATATTTTGGTATGTGATAGTTTAAAGTTTGGTAGCTTAGCATAATGCTTGGTATGTGCTTAGCTTCATATTTGGAAACTTTAGAATTTGAAAGTTAGTTCAAATATGGTAAATGTGATATGAATGAAAGTCTTGAATGTTTGATGTGTTGTTGATGTATTTGAACATATAAAATGTGGTACCAATGAGGGTACATTGGTTAGGCATATTAGGTGATAAATTTGGTGTATTTTGGGCATGTTTAATCATGTTTTGAATAGGTTAAACGATTGGTAAATGAGTTGCTTAGTGCCTAAGTAAATAGGAAATGGTAAACTTGAGTTTTAAGGTACTTTTGGGTGCACAAGGCCTGGCCACACAAGCAACACACATGGGCATGTGTCACACACGAGCAACACACATGGGCAACACACATTGGCATGTGACCCAAGTTAGATAGCTACGCGGCTTGGCCACACGAGTGTGTGACCCCTGTAATCAAAATTTTTGTAATTATTTCCTAAACTTCCAGAATTGTTTTAAATTAGTCATTACCTATTTTTAAACTACTTTTAGGGTCCCGTACACTCATAATAGGGGCTGTAACAGTAACTTTTACTCTAAATTGGGGTAAATTAGCAAACCTAAATTAAGTGCATTCCACTAACATCATCGAAGATAAATAAAAAAGATAATAGTAGACGGAGTATGGACTAATACTCGATACTAATAATTGGAATAGTATTATATGTAACCGAATTCGACATTCAAGAAGGGATAAATAGTGATAAGAGTGTAGACGGTGGAAGACTAAGTTTAGCAATGTATAAATAGTGTGTAACACCCCAAACCCTACCAAACGTTATGACCGAATTTGGTATGCTATGAGAAAACATTTTGAAAAAAATCCTTTTAAGTCGCTTTTAAATTTTTGATAAAAGATATTGTTTTGGTTTAATAATTTATTAGGTCGGGTTATTCTGATTCAAGTGTACCGATGGCACAATAAAACATTTTTATGTATTAATTTGAGAAAACATGTGTATCCATTTTTAAGTCATTAAGTTATTAAACAAATTATCCAAAGCAGATAAAATAACCAAAATATAATCCTAGTAGGCCTTATTATAATTTAAACAAAATAACCAACAATAAAATAAAAGTAGTTCATAAATCATTTAATCCAAATGTTCTTTGCATGGCCACCTCGAGTTCTTAGGCTTTTATCTGCGATCTACGAGTCACTGAAAAATTAAAGGAGAAGGTGAGTCACCAAGACTCAATGTAATCCTTCCCGGTTTAGTGCAACACATACACAAGTCATAACCAATTAACATGCAAAAGTTTAATATGCACCCAACCTAGCCATCCAAACGCCTTTTCTACCCAGTGTGGTACCAAACCTTTGGTGGTGCCAAACCACCGTGACTTAAAGTCACATATGTGATACCAAATCACTTTGGAGATACCAAATCTACGGTGTCGGAAGACACAAATCGAATGATGGGGCCAACCCATCGTGTGATACCAAATCATGGCGTCAATCCCATATCTCAAAGTGGGGCCAACCCACGGTGGTGTTAAACCACGGGGACGAGGCGCTATGAGGTGCCAAACCTCTGGAGGTACCAAACCTCTGGTGACCGTAGTCACAATGTGTTACCAAAACACCGTGCCCGCCGACACGAATATCATCGCCCCTCCACTCATTTGATCCCACATGAATCAATAATATTTAATTAACAATTGTTATGCCAATAGATTTATTAATCAATATCCAATGATCTATCATGAGCCATATATTATAAGCCACATATACCAAATATGCCATGCTTCCCAAAAGCATCAAAAGAAAGCTCATAGCAACAAAGACTTACCCAAATCCTTGTCTATAACATGATGGTATTACATCCGAATCTACACAAACCGATTAAGCATACATATAACACTTAGCATATTAAATAGTTATAAGGTGTGTATGTACACCGCCACCAACGATAGTCCTAATCCTCAAAGAGTCAATTGGCCACACAAGATTTCTTGCTCTATATTCGCCAAACACAAGAGTTAGGGACATGGACTATTCGCCAAACCAAATAATTTACTGAGGTTATCATATGAACCGAAACCTCACCTAATCGCCTTGAGTACTAACTACGACACGGCAGACGCGAATCGCTTCACTTCCCTACAATCGGCAACCATAAAAAAAATAATAGCCTTGACTTTAGAATAATCAAAGAATAATCCCTTAAAATAAATCCTTACCACCTTCAATATTCGCCAAGATACTTCTAAGCTGGAAGAAGAGAGTTTGGCACACCCAAAGGAGTATATTCACCAATAAAGAAATTATTGAGAAGAAAGGAGAAATAGGGGATTCAGTTTTGAAAAGAAAAGAAAAGTAATAGATGAAAGATAATGGTGTAGGATATTCGGCCAAAGTTTAGAAAATGGAAGAAAAAGAGATATAGTAGAAATGATATTCGGTCACCACAAACTTTACCAAAGAAGAAAATGCACAAGATGCAAAAAATGTAGTTTGGTTCAAAAGATAAATGAGAGAAAGAAAGTGGTATTTTGTTTTCAACAAAATGAAGTTGTCTTCAAAAGAAATTTTGCACTAAAAACACCCTAGACATTCGGCCAAAGATGAGAGCTTTTTGGAGAGGAAAAACAAACACAAAATGATACACAAAACAAAAGTTTGGCCAACATCCCCCCCAAGCTACCTACCAAAATTTCGGCCACTCCCCTTAGCCTTGCATGCCGTCCACACACATGCATTAAGGCATAGGATTTCTTTCCAAACATTCTTCATCTTTCATGCTTTTGTCCCCTCATAATACCATAAACTCAAGATTCTTATCCCTATCTTCAAGCTTTCCTTAAGCAAAAATTCAACTTACCAAAAGATGAAAATCCAACCTATCATAAACATAGGTTGACCGGCCATTAATGTTAAAATACAAAAAAAATAAACTTTCAAATTGCTAAACATACTACTCGAACCTCTAACCTCAAGCCACCTTTCAAACTCCTTAACCAACTTGCCACTTACTCCTCTTGTGCTTTAATTAACACTTAAATTAACTTAAGTGCTAAGCTAACTTAATCCACTTCATTAAATAAACCATACTAAAAATTACTCTACTAAACCGAGCATACTCAAGACCCCTAATTTAGTCTTATAACTCTACGAATAATATCACAACAATTCATACACAAGAAAAATAATTCAATCACGAATAACCCCAAATTTTAGGATGTTACATAGTGATAAGAGTGTAGACAATGAAATACCAAGTGTAACACCCGAAACCCGGCCTAGACGTTATGGTCGAATCTGGCGATGTCACATGATGTGCTTTAGAAAACATAATTACAATAATGCCCTTTTGATATTTTAGGTTACCATAAAAACGCGCGTCGTTTATTCATTTATTGACCATTTTCAAAACATTATCGCTATGCAAGCTTTTTAAAAGTAATTTGTGAATTCGTGTGTTTTTATAAAACATTTGTTTACTTTGAAAACTCAAGTCTTGTCCTATCGCTAGTAGTTCATAAATTAATAATCCCAAATTTAAGTGAAAATCCGTAAATGCCTCATTACATGAAATTTACCCAATTATAACCAAATCATAATTAAAAATAAATCGTAAATTATCCAGAACTGTGGACACCGCAGAGTCCTCCGCTGCACCGACCCGTCTATTATTGGGGATTACCTGAATAGATTAAATAGAAAATGGTGAGTTTTCGCAAACTTAGTGTGTAATCCTCACAGAAAACATACACACAGAATATCAGATAACAGACATATATTTGCAGTTCGGGTCTGAGCCCATTACAGAAACGGTGTGGACCTTAGCCCACTCGATACAAATTCAGACATATTTTAGGGCCTTAGCCCATTTCAGACAGAATATGCAGAAAATAGAGTCCTACCCACCAACCTCTACACACCAACTCCGTCCAACCCTACATGCCATGTAGGGATAAAATCAACCCACCCAAATTTTACACATCATGTTGTGCAAAGCGGCACATAATTAGAAATTCTGGTGACACGCTAGATAACAAAGCTTAAGAGCCTTCCAGATACTTCTTCCAAACATAATCAACCCACCCCGATGCAATGCAACATACAAGAATGACATGCTATTATGCAACTAAAACTCATATAATCAATCAGCATACATGCTTAGTGCAGAAATCAGATAGACAGAGCATTCAGTTAGGTGTCTAAGTATTGCTTACCAAACCTACGGTAGGTCCACATTCGACTTGGGCGACCCGTGTAACCTTACAGAGTTTTCCAGAAAAATGGGGTCACACGCCTATGTGGCCCGCCCGTGGGGGCCCACATGCTCGTGTGGCCCACACAGCCTAATTGATCGAGCCCGTGTGTCACACATGCCTTGCGCAGCCATCACACGACTGTGTTGTTCGCGCATGGCCTAGCTCGTCGATCACACGGCCGTGTGGTGACTAACAGTCTTACACATGGCCTACCACATGAGCGACTACACGCCCGTGTAGCGTCGACAGAAAGGTTTTTTTGCTCTTGCTGAAACCTCATTTTCTGTATTTTCGGGTACGCACCTGGTTTGATTTCGACGCGTAACCACTCCCGAGCACTCCAACACCTATTTCGATAATTGAAAGCCCAATTTTAGTCACTTAATTCGAATTATCATGAACTGAAAATTCCTAAAAACTTACCAACAGCCTTACCTTAACGAGCCACGCTAATTTCTCGCTGCTAAAAAGCCAAAAAGCAATTTACGACTCATTGATGTCCCTAATATTAAAATAACCACTTAATACCCCATTAATTCATCCAAACGAAACAAACGTACACTTAGACTTATCGAAAACACACCACCGTTTCACAAGGAGGAAACAAATCAAGAAAAAATCGATGACTAGAGGAAAACCAAGAAATTTTGGTAGGGGATTTGGCAGCAAACGACAAACAGAAAAGGAGGAAATTTTTGGGGAAAACTGGGTGTCAGCCAAAAATTCAAAAAGAAAAATCTACTAAACTCTAATCTATCCCCTTAATTCTCTCCACTACTCAGACTTTGAAACCAACTCAAACTCTTACACACCATAAGCAGCAAAATAATTTCCCTCGCTCGCACAGGGATTCGAACTTAGGACCACCCACATATTAACACTCCACTTAACCACTTGACCAAAGTGAGGCCCATTCATTATTTACTTACACACTTTAACTTATAAGCCTACTAACCAGAGTTTGGGCTCTATTCATAAAAATACCAAAATTTACCCAAGTTGAAACTTAAACTTGGAACCTCTCAGACACATCCAAATCACTCAACCACTAAAATTGACAGATATTTGTGTCTTGAAATTAGAAAAGCTGAAATTAATTAAAAATCGGGGAGTTACAACTCTACCCCCCAAAAAGAAAATTTCGTCCTCAAAATTTTACCTGACAGAAAATGTGAGGATACTGCTGTCGCATCAAGTCCTCCGACTCCCAAGTGGCCTCCTCAATGCTATGATTCCGCCACAGCACCTTCACTAAAGGGATAGATTTCCTTGGCAGAACCTTAACCTCGCGCTCTAGAATCTGAACCGGCTCCTCTTCAAATGTTAGATCTGGTCTAACCTCGATGTCCTTAATAGGAACAACATGCGTGGGATCAGAACAGTAGCATCACAGCATTGAGATGTGAAACATATAATGAATGTGATCCAACTCTGGAGGAAACTCCAATTGATACGCAACTGGGCCCACTCGCTTTAAAATACAACCTAATAAACCAAGGGCTCAGCTTACCCTTGCGACAGAACCTCAAGACCTTCTTCTATGGCGAGACCTTGAGAAAAACTAAGTCCCCCACAGAATACTCGATATCCTTTCTTTTCAGATCCGCGTAAGACTTCGGCCTATCAGATGCTGCTTTCAGACGATCTCGATGTAACGGCCTAATTTTGACCCTAATCAGAATAGTGGTTTCGGGACCACAAATATAAGTCTAAAAAATATTTTAAAAGTATTTTTCATATTTATTATGTGTGAATTTGCTTGTGTTAAATTTTCGTGACTTAATTTTATCATTTAGGTGTCCGATTAAGTAAAAGGACTTAATCGCATAAAGTTTAAAAGTGGCCTTCTAATTTAATTAGTTCTTAATTGATGTGGCTTTTAAATGTGAGGGATTTATGTGGAAATTTAGCCAATATTTTAGATATTTGATGGTATTAGGTAATGATATGAATATATATATGTTTTATATACATTTTATAAGTTAAAAAATTCATATTATATTATAAGTTACTAATAAATAAAAGCATGAAAAGAAAGCCATAGTTATCATCTTTGGCCAAAAGTACTAAAACAAAAGAAAAGAGAAAGAAAACTTGGGGTTCGGTCATTTCTAAGCTAAATCAAGGTATGTGTTCAGCTCGATTTTTGATAATTTTTATGTTTTTGAGATCGTTGCTTCGAATACTATTCGACCCATACTAGAATTTTTGATTTTGATGCATATTTTGAGTTAGGAAATTGATGAATATTTGTGTTTTGTGATGTTTGATGATAAAATATTAAAGATATGTTTTAGATTAACAAGTTTTGTATTGGAGTTTTTGACGATTTTGAGTAATTAGGACTAAATTGAAAAATAATAAATTGAGGGACTAAAATGTGAAATAAATGAAATTTATGGATTTTTATGAGTATAATGAATATTTGGCCTAAGCATGGTGTAGTCAAATTTTGAATATTTTGTGTTTTGTGCAATAGGGACTAAATTGTGAAATGTGAAATATTAGGGGTAAACATGTAATTTTCCCATTTATGTGTTTTTGGACTAAATTGAATGAAAATATGTTTTAATGAGCTTAATTTGAATATGCTTAGATCAAGAACCAATGAAATCGGACTTGGATCAGGGAAAAACAAAAATAGTCGAATAGCCGATTACATCATTTGTCGATATTTGAGGCAAGTCTTTAAAGCAATTAAACATCGTTAATTTTGAATGTAACTTAGTAATATGCTGATTTGGAATTTTTGGAATTAATGTTAAGTTAGTTGAATGTGAATAAATATAGAAATAATGTGTTTGAAGTTAATTCGATTGAGCTATAACATTTGAAAGTCCGTATGAGGTATATGGAGTATATGAAAAGTTCGATATATGAATTGTTTGTGAGACAGTTTTATAATAATGATATTCGGGCTTTGAGCCTAGCAAGCCTTGTTCTGGTGAAAAATATCGGGTTTTTTGCCTAGCAGGCTTTGTGCCGTTGTATAATATCGGGCTAAATGCCTAGCGAGCTTTGTGCATGAAAGATATCGGGCTTTATTGCCTAGTAGGCTTTATGCCGGTGAATTATTATAAGTTTATGATTAAAAAATTATATGCTACTATGGAAATTGAATACGTTAAATGAGTTAAAGCGAACAGGTATGTGACAATTAATTACCTTTTAGGAGATAAGGTAAGTTGATTATTTAATATGTGATACAAGTTATAATTGATGTTAATGGTAGTGAATGTGTATATGAAAATCTATATGTGAATGAATGTAAAGTACATGATATTAATGTTTGATTATTAAGTTATATTCGCCAAATGCTACATGAGGAAGAGATTGAAATGTGAAATCCATATTGATATTAAAGGATTATTGTACTTTTGAGTAATGAATGTTGAAATGTGAATCCTTGAATGTGTTATATAGGAAGTAAATAAATGAAGTTGAGTTTTGATTCATGAATATATATACATTTTCAAATGTAAGCATACTTGATATAATTTCATTTTTGAGAATAAAAAGTCGAATGGAACTATGCTAATTGTGATACAATAGCATTCGGCCAAGATAAATTATTTGCATAAAAGTACAAGTTATAAATAAATTAAATGATATGTTTGGGGTTATGTAATTCAATAATGTTATAATATGGCTTGTTTTAAATGTTTCAATTATTCTTTTGAATGGTTTAATTTGCTAAAGGCTTACTAAGCTATGTCAGCTCACTCTGTGTGTTATGTTTATTCTATTTTATAGATTTTAGACTCAAGTTACAGGCTCGAGGATCGTCAGCGAAGTTCACCACACTATCGACTGTTTCGGTACCTTTATAAGTCGAAATCGGACTTATGGCATGTATAGGCTAGCCTTGGAATTAGCTTATTTTGAAAGTATTTGTATATAAAGCCATGCGAAAATGGCTTGATTATTATACTTAAGTTTGGTTATATATGCACTTGATTAAAAGTGGTTGATATGCTTGGTTTTAGTAATTTGGTATTAATGATTGAAGTATGTGGTATAGTGTTTAAACATTATGTTAATCTTGAGCTTAGTAGTACCATTATTTGCGGATTATGCTATGGATGTTTGATTGGTTAAATAGTGAATGAATATAATAAATTGATTAAGTTATTTATGTGAAATTTTGGTAGAATTTATGTTATATGGTATTGTATTGGTTTATTTTAATTAGGTAAAAGTGCTTGTAAAATGATTAAAATTCTAATCAAGTGAGTAATACATATATTGGTTTAGATTATAAATTGTGGTATGACTTTGGAACATGGCTATTGAAATTAAATATGATATATGTTTGTTATGGGTTCAGATGAACTTTGTGATATGATTGTATACGCATTATGATTTATATTTTATACTTGATTAATAAGAAGTTGAATTTATATATATATTTGTGAATTTGACCTATATGATTATGTAGATGTACTAAAACTGTATTTTATTTCTGGTAATGCCTCGTAACCCCATTCTGGAAACGGATACGGGTTAGGGGTGTTACACTCGAATCAATCGAACTTTATCTTTAGTTTTTGAGACCAATTTCGGACCCAGAACATCTCGCTCCCCCAACTCAGTCCAAAATAAGGGAGTGCGACACTTACGACCATATAAGGCCTTATACGGTGCCATATGGATGCTAGCCTGATAGCTGTTGTTATAGGCGAACTCTGCCAATGGCAAATACTCCTCCCAACTGCCTCGGAAATCTACAACATAGCTCCTTAATATATCCTCCAGTACTTGAATCACCCTCTCCTACTAATCATCTGTCGGAGGATGGAAAGCAGTATTGAAGTCCAACCTTAAACCCAGAGCCTCATGCAATTTCTTCCAAAATCAAGACGTGAAGCGAGGATCCCTATCAGAGATGATCGAAACAAGAACCCCATGCAGTCTCACTATTTCAGATACATAGAGCTTAGCTAATTTTTGGAGAGAGAAGTCCGTCCTGATCGGAATGAAGTGAGAAGACTTGGTCAATCGGTCTACGATGACCCAGCAGAATCCTTCTTAGTGGGTGTTAAGGGCAACCCACTAACGAAGTCTATAGTTACTCGCTCCCATTTCCACATCAGTATCTTTATCGACTGTAGCAACCCTGAAGGCAATTGATGCTTAGCCTTAACCTGCTGACAAGTCAAACAGCGAGCAACAAAGTTAGTAACCTCAAACTTCAACCCTGGCCACCAGTATAACACTCGTAAATCTCGGTACATTTTATTCCTGCCGGGATGCATAGCGTAAAGACTGCTATGCGCCTCCCTCAAAATTGACTTTCTCAGATCTTCATCATTTGGGACACAGATCTGACTGCAGAAATAAAGTACCCTATCACTGTTAATTCCAAAATCTGTAGTACCCCCATTCTCAACCTGATGGAACCTCAACTCGAGAGACTTATCCCTCATTTGTTTACCTCTGATCTAATCAATCACGTAAGCTTAACCTGAAGCTCTACTAACAGACTCCCATCATCGAATAAACTGAGTCGAGCGAACATCACTCTTAGATCAGTCATTGTCCTATGGCTCAAAGCATCTGCCACCACATTAGCCTTACCAGGATGGTACTCGATAGTGCACTCATAATCTTTAAGCAGCTCAACCCATCTACGCTGCCTAAGATTTAACTCCTTCTGGGTGAGGAGATACTTGAGGCTCTTGTGATCAGTGTTGATAGTACACTTCTCACTGTATAGATAGTGCCTCCAGATTTTAGAGCAAATACCACTGCTTCCAACTCCAAATCATGCGTAGGATAATTAGCCTCATGCGTCTTGAGTTGACGTGACGCATAAGCTACCACCTTACTATCCTGCATCGAATAGAACCTGCACCCACATGCAACATATCATCAGATACGACAACATCCTTCCCGATTCAGTCAGACGTAACCAGAGCTTGCGTCAAAAGCAGATTTGAGCTTCTCAAAGCTCTCTTGTTGCTTATCGGTCCGCATAAAGGAACTCCCTTACGCATAAGCTTGGTCAATGGTGTCTGCGATCAAAGAGAACTCTTTCAAGCGCCGATAGTAACCCGCTAACCCCAAAAAGTCAGAGATTTTAGACACATTCTTCTGCTATTTCTATTCCAACACAGCCTCAACCTTACGAGGATCAACACGAATCCCCCTCGCAGAAATTTCATGCCTTAGAAAGGTTACTTCCCTCAGCCAAAATTCACACTTACTGAACTTTGTGTTCAACTGTTTCTCACACAATGTCTGTAATACCACTTGGAGATGTTCGTCGTGCTCGTCCTCAGTTTTCAAATACACTAGAATGTCGTCAATGAAGACTACGATGAACCAATCCAGATAGGACTGGAGCACTTGGTTAATTAGATCCATAAAAGCTGCTGGTGCATTAGTCAGGCCAAATGGCATTACTAGGAACTCGTAATGGTCGTACCGAGTCCTAAATGCCTTCGTATGCACATCAGTCTCCTTGACCCTCAGTTGATGGTATCCTTATCGCAGATTGATCTTGGAGAAAACAGAAGCCCCTCTAAACTGGTCAAATAAATCATCTATTCTCGATAGTGGGTACTTGTTCTTAATGGTCAACTTATTCAATTGGCGATAGTCGATACACATACACATGGATCCATCATTCTTTTTCACAAAAAGCACAGATGCTCCCCATGGAGACACACTAGAGTAGATGAACCCACGATCTAGTAACTCTTGAATCTGAGCCTTAAGCTCCACAAGCTCCTTCGGTGCCATTCGATAAGGGGCGATGGACACCGGAGCTGTACTAGGAAAGAGCTCAATTCCCAACTCCACCTCTCGGCCCTGAGGCAAACCCGGTAGTTCCTCAGGAGAAACATCCAAAAAGTCCCTTACGGTTCTGATGTCTTTAACCAAAGAGTCCTTAGAATTCGAAACACTGATGTAGGCCAATAATGCCTTACATCCTTTCCGTACCAACTTTTTCGCCACCAACGCAGAAATCACATTCGCTAGATAATCTCGACGTTCCCCAATCACCACTACCTCGCTATCCTCTTCGGTTCTTAGAATAACCCTTTTTTTAGCACAGTCCAGACTCACCCGATGCTTGACCAGCTAGCCCATTCCCAGAATCAAATCGAACTCCCTAAATGGAAGCTCCATCAGATCAGCTAGAAATACCGTCCCTTGGACCTCTAATGGGACATCTCTAAACAATTTACTAGCTCAGATAGATTACCCGAATGGACTTACAACAGTTATCTCGCTTGAAGTACTCTCAACCAAAATCCCTAAGGTTTCAGACATAGAGCTAGCTACATAAGAGTATGTAGAGCCTATGTCTATCAATGTAATGTATGGTACATCAAAAATTGAGAACGTACCCGTAATGACGTCTGGAGTATCACCATCCTCTCGGCGACGTGCAGCATAAACCAGTGCAGGTTGCCTCACCTCAGTCGGTCTCGCACCTCTGCCCAGTACTCTTTGTCCTTGACCTATGCCATTACCACTCTTGGCCTGACCTCGGCCCCTAGGTGGCTGCTAAGCTACTCTCAGTAGCTATGCCGTACTAGTACCCCTAGCTTGCATCTAATTAGTCCTCAACAGACAGTCCCTGACACGATGCTCAGTCGACCCGTATCTGAAACATGCCCAAGTAGTCCTCCAACACTCGCCCTGATGGCGTCTACCATAGTTCCCATAAAGCGCCACCCCAGTAGGTGCAACAGGAGGCCCAACTCTCACTGGCCCATTAGATCTGGCCTTTTCTTAGGCCTCATCACAGAATTTGAGGGCTCCTATTCCCTCTTATTCTTTCCTTTCTCACGATTTTAGCGCTCTGTGCGATTAACTTCATCGGCGAACTTCGTCTTCTCCATTAAAATAGAAAAGTCACGCTCCCTCTGTAGAGCTACCAGAACCCGTAGGCTGTCACTGAGTCCATCCTCGAAATGGACGCATCGTTCATATTTAGTCGTCACCATGCCCCGGGCATAACGGTTCAGTCTCAGAAACTCGGCCTCATACTCTACTACTGAACGTTCTCCCTGGGTGAGATTGAGGAACTCACGCCTCTTAGCATCAATGCAACTGGCTTCCACATACTTGCTCTAGAAAGCTGTATTAAAGTAGTCCCAAGTCAGACGGTTGGACTGAGTGCCCTCCTTAACAGTTAGCCACCACTGGCAAGCCTCACAAGGCGAGGAAATAGCCCATTGTGCTTCTCGCCGCCAGAAAAATCCAAATCATCTATAATTCTTTCTGTGGCCTCCATCCAATATTCGGCCACGTTAGAGGTGCCAGTGAAACACCTAAATAATTTAGCCCCATTGGACTGGAGTCGTTCCGTAACCGACCCACAGCCCCTAGACCCAGTGTTTGGCCCAGCGACCCTCTCTAATATCCTCAGCATAGCTTGGGACAATGCGTCGTCCCCAGCCATGTGATCTCGAGACTCAGTCTATGTAGCAGGTGAGATCAGCTTCTCGCCTCATATCCAGATTAGGCAGATTCTCAGATTTGGAGGAGCTAGCTAGAGCCTCCTACGGCCTCTACCACGGCCTCTAGTACCCCATTCGCAGATACCTCGTATGCTCATTGTAAATTTGGAGTTTATCTGTGCTAGCAATTTTATGCATTAGTTTACATTTCTAATATTTATTAACAATTTTTTTTGCAGAATAGTTGATGGGCTCGAAACTAACTAATATTTCGACAAAGGCAAGCGCACCTATCGAACAGTAGTATAGCCTTGATGAGTCTGGAATATCGTATCCACAAGGACTAAAATTACTATCTTCCTATTATCTATCCTGAGAATTAGAGTGATTTCTTTTAAACTAAAATTAAAAGCACGACAGAGAATGAATTGGGAAAATACTTTTAGACAACTTTATAAAAGAGGCAATAACCAATGGAGAATCCACCTATACTTCACTTATTACTTCTGATTCATATGATTTATTCACTTGACTTAATCCGTAGAAATCCTTGATTTATGTTAATATCTTCGTCGAGACTAAGAACAACTGACTCTAGGTTGATTAATTGAAATTTCTTTCTAATTAAAACCCCTATTGTCGCATTAACTTGATCTATGGATTCCCTTATTAGATTTGACTTTAATCTGGCAGATTTACATCGTCCTATGTCTAGGATTGCATTCAACTCCGCTTAATTGTGTTGATCTACTCTTAAACAAGGACTTTTGCTCCTCTGAATAATCACATTCCACTTAAATCAATAACCTGAATTATTAAAGCAAGAATAAGAACTCACAATTAAGAATAAGAATAAGTATTTATCTTATAAATCAATTAGTAATAAGATCCATCTTAGGTTTCATCCCCTCATGTATTTAAGGGATTTAGTTCATTCTTATTGAGGGAAACATCTTAAAATAAGGAAAACTAAAAAAATAAGAAAACCCAAAAACTTCAAGAGAAATTGATAGGAGATCTTCAGTCTTGATGGGGATCCTTCTTTCAAGCTGCTCTTAATGGCTGTCTTCGAGTATTTTCTGCTTTGTTTTAGGTCCTCCCCTAGGGTGTTTATATAGGCTTTGGAGCACTTTTCTTAGCCCACAAGTAGTATTTTTCGAATAAAATTAGACTTGGGTTCGGCAGGGACACGCCCGTGTGCGATAGCTTCAGCCGTGTTCGATTCTGCTCGTCACACACGGCTGTGTGGTTTGCCCGTATGCGATAATCCAGGCCGTGTTGATTTCTAAAGTAGACCTATTTTGTCCCTTTTTGGCCTGTTTCTCATTCTTTTTGACTCCCTAAGCTCTCCTGAGTGTAAAACATGAAATTAAAGGATTAGGAGCATCAAATTCATAAAATCTAATGAAAATTCATCCAAAAATAAACCAAGCATGGGGCCAAAATATGTATAAATTATGGTTTATCAAATATCCCCACACTTAAGCCTTTGCTTGTCCTCAAGCAAAATCCTTAACTCACAATCAAAATAAATTCTTCTCAACTTATAATTTTCATCAATAATGCTTTGAAATAAGTCACACATAATCATCTATTGAGAATTCTACTTAAAAGAGCATCAAAGTTTCAAACAATCCAAGTCAAACATTTGAATCATAAAATCATAGGTATTACCCTTCATCTAAGTAATTACCTTTAATTCCAAATCAATAAGAGTTGACATCCTCACTAAAGATTCACTCAAATCACTCGACGTGTTTAAGGTTCAATAATTAAGCCCTCAAAAGTCAATCATGAAAAGTTATTACCATAGGCTTGCATGAAAATCAAATCTCCACCACTATAAATGAGATGATACACAAATCTAAAGGTCTTTAGCAAGGTTGTAATGGGGCTTGGGTTAAATGTGTGGATAAAGGCTGAAAAAGATGGTTGGAATCGAGACTAATGTAATAAACTACCAACTAGAAAAACAATGCTAATTACTAAATTACAAATAAGTACCCAAAATTAAAACTACTCACACTTTAGAACGTGAGCTTTCCCTTGAAATAATAACTTTAACTTGTACAAGCTCAATAATTTGTTTTTTTTTTTGTTTTTTTTGTTTTTTAAGAATGAGTATACATAGGTAGTACCTAAAAAGAAATAATTCAGCAACTAGAATTGATGAACATAGTTAGGTAACAAATCAAATTAAATCTCGATAAAAAGGGAGTCAATAAAAAGGGAAAAATTCTTAATGAATCAAAAATAGTTAAATTGTGGGTTATCATTAAAGGGGAAAATCAAGAGACGATGGTTAAAGCTCAAAGGGGTTCACTAAGGGTTAATTATGTGGGTTAGCTTTTTATGGAGTAAGTGGGTTAAATCCTAGGTGCCTTTATCATCTCAGTATATCAAATCAAAAGTGTGGTCTTGACATGCATAATCGAAGCAAGTTCTAGAATAACAATTCAGTGTTGACACACTCATAACCAATAAAAGAAGTAAGCAAGAAAGAATATATGCTCTAAAGGCTCAAAATCTCACAAAAATTATGGGTTTTTGAAGTCAATCCTGTAAACTTAAAATTTTAAGATAATACCTCAATTTAGGGAAATATCCTAACAATTTTAATTCTCAAAAGATCAACTTTATCATGCTTGATCCTCCAATGTCTTAAATTTTAATAATCAATGCACAATTACCTACGATTTAATCGAAAACATATCAATAAAAATTATAAATCAATCCAAATTCAGTCTAATAGTAATATGAGTAGATTACTTGAGAACAAGATAAAATTTAGGGATTTTTGTGATAATCAATTAAATAACCTCCCCAGACTTAAGATGTACATTATCCTTAATGCACAAAGATAGATAATAGCATTGTAAGTAGAAAATCATAATAGAGGGAAGGAGGTGAAACTTCCTGAATTATGGATGAAATCCTTAGAAAGTGAAAATTGTAGAAATAGGTCCAATGAGAAGCATGATGAACTAGGCAGAGTTGAAGGTGGGGGAGAATACTCCAGTAGTCTGTTCGTTCCTTAGTAGCACCTTGAACCTTTTGAAACCGTGGAGTCATCAGTAAAGTTTTATGGAGTTTTATTAATGGACTTCGTTATGGTTACTCGATAATAAACAGCCAGGGATATAAAGAAATCAAAATATACTAATATAAATCAAAGACAATAAACATAAAGACAAAGAATTTAAAAATTAAAATAAAATAAAAAGAAAAAAATGGACTCAAAGGTCCTTATCAACAGATGGTTCGCGAGGTGGGGGCGGTGGTGATATGTGGAAGTGCTGACAAATCTGTTGTAGAGTCACCTCGAGACCGTCGAATCGTCGAGCGTCATTGAATTGTTGAGTTCAATATTGTTCGAAACGAGTGAGGTGCTTAGATATGTCAGTGAACGACCACGATTTGTCTATTTTCACCGGATGATGGTCCACAACCTGGTGGAAAATCTCAAACTGTCGATACCGCCCTTCATTTGAACTTAGGAGTAGGAATTGCAAATCCACTCCTTTTGTCCCCTACTATAGCTTTTCCTTTTGTAACACCCCAGACCAGGCCTATGCATTAAGACGAGATTTGGTTTGTCACACAGATCGAACATCCTTTTAACCTTTCTAATGATTTAGGTGAAACCGTACTACAAAACCTCTTGAAAATAAAGTTTAGTAAAAACCAAGAAAAATTATTTAAAATCGATGAATTTAAGAAACATAGTTGAAATCTTTATCCTTTAGTATTTAATTGTCAAAACCTTAAAGTAGTTTTTAAACAGTTCAAAAGAATTTGAAAATAAGAATAGTTAAAGAATCTCATATGTTTTAAAAACCAAAGTATTTTAAGGAAACATTATAGGATTAACATAAGCCCATATTAAATATCTAAAACAAAATTTAAATCCATCCACACATAAAAATCCATAAAATATTAATAAAGGCCTTATTACATCATACCCAAAATAGTAATTAAAAGAATTCACTTAATTAAAAGTTCATAGTTTATAAAACCCATATTCGAAGTATGGCCTCCACGAAGTCATCCTCGGCCCAAGCCTCCGTCAATTGCCATTACCTGAGATGAAAAATTAAACGGAATGAGTTACTCAGAACTCAGTGTATAACTCACTTACCATATCCACTGGGCCAGATCATCAAGTCATTAATTTTGGGCTTGAGCCCATAAACGGATTTAATGAAATGCATGTAAAATGAAATTCCCAACCAAACCTAATTTCCATCCGCTACACACCACCCGTACCAACCAACACACCTGTGGGGATCAAGTCAACCCACCCCGCCAACACACCAATCGTAGGCATAAAGCCATTTTTAAATAATGTAACATCCTGAATAGGGCCTATGCATTTCTAGTTCAATTGTATGAAATGACAAGTTTCAAGTACTATGAATAAATTTTGATACTTTTGGAAACCTAGAAATGCAAAAAAAATGGAAATGGAAATGGAAATGAAAATGGAAATGAAAATGAAAATGGAAATGAAAATGGAAATGGAAATGGAAATGGAAATGGAAATGGAAATGGAAATGGAAATGAAAATGGAAATGGAAATGGAAATGAAATGAACATTTTAAACTTAGACATTTTGGAAACCAAACCAAAATAGGAAACTAAACATTTTGGAAACCAAACCAAAATAGGAAACTAAACATTTTGGAAACCAAACCAAAATAGGAAACTAAACATTTTGGAAACCAAGCCAAAATAGGAAACTAAACATTTTGGAAACTAGGAAAAACAGAGTCATGCGAAAATTTTAGGAAACTTAAAATGACCCTTAATGCCAATTGAAGAGCCCAAAGGGAGCTTAGGGCCAAGTGACCCTAAAAATATAAAGAACATAAACTTTGACCCAATAACGAACTTGGAAATGTGGCTCAAGATGCCACCTAAGGTCTAGGAAATGGCCCAAATGCAAGAGGTTTTGGGCTCGAGTTTGAGTCATCAAGGAAACAAATAAAAGAAATAAAATTTTGTCTCCATGAGTGGAGGGTTGACGGCACAAGGGGGAGGAGTTTCCATTCAATAAAAACTCTTGACTAATTAGGAGATTTGATGGAGTTTCATATCGATAAAACTAAACCTTATCACAAGTGAAGAATTGGCTGAATTAGGGACTCTAAGGCTAATAGATTCGGCTAAAGAGAGAAAAGTAAAAGCCATTCTCTTCTCTTCATCATTCTTGCCGAAACCTCCTAATCAAAGCAACAACAACTTATTTTTTTCTTCTTCTTCTTTTCTTAACAAGAATCCTCCTTGTCAAAGGTCTCTCCATCTCTTTTCCTTTCTTTTTCTTTTCTTCTCTGTTCCTCCACAAAACCAAAACTTTGAGATCCCAAATAGAGCCATAGCGAATATTAACAGAGATCATCCGGATTCAAAACGAGGTAAGTACATCACCATACATTCGCTAAAAGGTTCTTTCCATAGTTAAATAATAGTTCAAATCTAACAAGTGATTTCGGCAGAATCAAATCGACTTCGGGATTTAAAGGTAAGTAAGACATTCGGCCAAGGCCAAACCATTAGTCAATTAGATCAGATTGATCAAAAAGCTAACCTATTCAAAAAATCTAGGTTGGCCGATTACAAGGAAAAAGGGAGGTGAAGTTTCGGGATTTTAAAAAAATCCATAAGGTAAGTCCCTAAAGGTATTGACCAAAGTTATGGGATTACTAAGATTAGATCGTAATTATTAAAAGTCGAAAACTAATTTATGTTGAGGTTTCAAGGTTGGCGAATATCAAAGGAAGGAAAACAAAGATTCCGGGATTTGAATAAACATCAAATCGGCATCAAAGGTAAGCCTCTTTACAAATCCTACTAGGATTTGGATACTATAGCCCAAAATAGAATTTATGCTAAGTAATATTTGAACAACCAAATGTAGGAATTAGGATCTAAACGCTAGATCTTGCTTTCGAAAACTCAAGGAATCGCTAAACAAATCAGGTGTGTATTCCACACTATTCTTAATAGTTTTATGGTTTAAATATGCTATATGTGCTAATGTGAAAGTGAAAGAAAGTGGCTAAGGTGCCATATTATGGTACAAAGTGCTAAGGTACGTTTTCCTACTTCTACTAGGATTTGAAATAAATGTTATACAAGTGAAAAGTAATGTGAAAGTGAAATAAAAATATTTTATGCATGTTAATTATAATTTGGGGCATTCGGATTTATGTGAAAGGGAAGAAGGTGTTGACTACGGTCTCACCAGCGTTATAAGTGAAAGTGATGACTTGGTCTCACTAAGTGAATGTGATGACTTGGTCTCACTAAGTGAATGTGATGACTTGGTCTCACTAAGTGGTAACCGGTTACATTACGATGGTGGCTATGCCACAATATTATCGATGGGCG
This sequence comes from Gossypium rotundifolium, assembly GCA_025506655.1. Lineage (NCBI taxonomy): Eukaryota > Viridiplantae > Streptophyta > Magnoliopsida > Malvales > Malvaceae > Gossypium > Gossypium rotundifolium. Next base: position 166,526,928 of record CP106722.1, on the reverse strand, counting down.
ATGAGCACGTCGATTGCAATGACGCCTTCGATGGAGTGTAGCGGAAGGAGGGTTGACTTAGTAGTCCCCACGGTGTACAGGTTGGTACGGGTGGAGTGTAGCGGATGGCATATAGGTTTGGGTTCGGGTTTGCATCATGATATTGAATTTTTATATGCATATGATTTTATGGTGTGCCTATCTCTATTATGTTTAGTGTTGGTTACACACTGAGTCTATCGACTCACCCCGTTGTGGGAATATGTTTCAGGTGATGAGCAGTAATGGACCGGGACGGCAGAACTTGTGGTGGCCATGATCGACTTGAAGTTCAGTTTAATTTGAATATCTATTTTATTTTAAAATCTTGTACAATTTATTATTTTGGGTTTCATTTTATGTAATAAGGCCACCGTGACGAATTTTTATTTCTACTATAATTACTATGTTATGAGCTTAGGGCTTTATAAAGAGTAAGCCCACTTAATATGAAATGAGTTTAAATATTTTGTCACTTGAAATAAATGGGTTTTTGTTATAAAAATAAATTTGTTTTCAACTCAAGCCCAACCCACAACGAGCTATCTTCCAAAACTCATAGTTTTCAAAATATTCGAATGAATTTGGACCGAGTTACTTCGAGGAACATACCAGATCCAGTCCATTCTCGTAATGGGTTTGGGGTGTTTCATTTTGTATCGAGTCAGGTTCAAACTCTCGGCTGTGGCCTAAGGCCCAAAACATTTTTAAAACAAGGCCAAATGAGTTTTATGAAAGTATTTTTACAAATGGGCAGGGTATAAAGACATGGCCCATAAGTCTCAAACCATGATCCACCGGTAAGTACCCCTAACTCTATGTGTGATTACATGATTTATATAAGGGTAGAAAAGGCATGGAGCGTAGAATAGCATGATAGGAACTTGAACCCCAGGATTAGACTACTCAAACACAAACACATAAGATTTAAGGCACTAAACCAACCTATGACTAAGTCAATTAAGCTAGGGTGTGGCAACCATGGTACGCATGTCTAGGAGTGGATCCTGAAGAGCTTGGTATTTAAGCAGTCCTAGTGACTCACCTCCTCTTCTTGAATCCTACCTAGTGCGTAGCTTCGATTCACCCTAATCTAGAGGACTTAGTGGGTGTGGCAACCCCTATACGCATGTCTAGGAATGGTTTCAGTGGGAGCTTGGTATTTAAGCGATCTGCATGTGACTCACCTCCTCTCCACTCGAATCACGCCTGTGCGTAGCTTTGGTTCACCACGACCAAGAAGGCTCATCATAGGCTAAACTCAATAACTAAAACCGAAAGGGAATTAGCCATTTTTAAAACACTTAATATTAAAATCCTTAAATCACTTTCTTTCTCTTATCCTCAATTCACGAAAACTATCTCTTACACAATTATTTAGAAAAATTTATGATCCATACAAAATTACAAAATGCCCTTAGTGGTAAAATTACCAAAATGCCCTTAGTTTATAAAATGATTCAACTATTCAACAGTTTTACCAAAATTTCATTATTTTATAAATATTAAAAAAAAAAACTCTAACTTGCAAGCTATCAAAATATCTTGATTTTGGAAAATTACAAAATTGCCCCTAACTTACAAAATTACCAAAATGACCACGATTTTCAAAATTTTTGCAATATTCCCATTTTGAAGGAACAATTCTCGAAAAGAACCCTCAGAGTTTTCCCACTTTTTGAAATACCACTGATTTATTAAATTTTACAAATTTACCCTGATTTATAAAAAAATTACCAAAATACCCCTGAGGTTAAAAACTACCGAAATAACCCCGGATTTAAATTTTTTCAAATTACCCCTAAACTTCAAAATTTTCAAACAAAAACACCAAGGAACGTTTTTCTTTAAAAAAAAAAAATTTAAAAATTACGAAAATGCCCCTGTAGGACAAAATTACGAAAATACCCCCGGGTAGAGGAAAGCAACAACAACAAAAACTACAACGTTTCTATGAATGAACGCAAGTTCATACTTGATTGATGGATGAATGAATGGAAAAGACTGTATGTTTGTATGAATACGAAAGAACCACTCTTAAATCCCATTCCATAAAACTCCTTCGCTGATAAACAAGTGGAACAACGACTAATCCATAAAATTTCTTAATCAGATCTCGACACTAGAAAATGAGTTCTAGAGGGCGCGATTAAATCAAGGACTTGATAGAGGAAGAATAATCGTGTCGAACCCGTTAGATCGGGTCAAGGTTACGACAATGAGTTACCACCGCCACCACCACCCAACCGTTAATGTCGAGCGGCGAGGCTCAGACGGGGATGAGGCGTGTCGCAGCCATGTTGAGTATTAGAAATGGTGGTCATGCGGTGGAAATTCAGAGCTCGAAAGTCATGACCGAGCGACTCGAGCCAATATGGCCGAGGTGTTTCGTGGAGTGTCGGTGTGGCACCCGTCTGCCGAGTATTGGATGGAAGCAACCGGCGTATTATGGATGAACTCGACGACCCCGAGGAGAAGTTGAAAGGAATGGTAGCCTGTTACGTGATGAAGCATACCAATGGTGGCTAATCTGTTTCAGTGATGGTGCCACGGCAGAGGATCTCGACGTGGGAATATGCTAAAGAGGCATATCGGAAGAAGTATGTCAAGACTCGATATATTGATGAGCAATAAAAGCTTTTCTAGGACTAGTTCAGGGAACAAATCGGTGGCGGCATATGAAATTTGAATTTACGAGGTTAAGTCGATATGCTCGAGGAGTAGTCGCGACCGAACATGAGCTGTGTCCGTTTGAGGACGGATTAAAGGATGACCTAAGGTTGTTGATAGCTCCACATCGGAGAGGGAGTTCTCCACGTTGGTTGAAAAGGCTAAAGTAGTGAAGGAATCAAGGACTCGACTAGGCGAATCTTGTGAGGAATATACCCAAGAGAGGTTATGGATCGTCGGAAATGTGCAAAAAGGCCCAGGCGAGGGGTCAAAGAATTGACAAGTTGAGACCGAGGGCGATGATCGTTCTTGTGATTATTATGGAAGGAAGCACTCGGTGAGTGTTGGAAAAGATAGGAGCATGTCTTAAATGTGGGTCTAAGGACCATATGCTCAAGGATCGTCCAAAGATATCGATGATGATGACCAAACAACACAGAATGTTAATCAGCCGTTAGGGAGGACAATGACCTCAACGAGGTCGAGGTTCGAACAATGAGTTAATAATCTTTGGCAGAGGACGTGGCAGAGGTGCCACCAATCTCGAGGCAAGACAGTAGGGTTTGGTTTATCTTTGTTAAATCGTAGGGAGGATGAAGACGCCACGGACGTCATAGCAGTCGTTCCTTATTCATAGTAAACCCTATTATGCTTTAATTGATGTGGGCTCGACCCATTCTTATGTTACTGTAGTGTAGTTGAGACACTAGGCCTAGACTCGAACTTTCGAGATAAAGAGATGACGGTAGTAAGCCCATTAGGACAAACTATAGTGGTAAATAAGATCTTTGAACATACCCCTAGAAATTCGGGGGTGAGCTTTGGTGACTTAATGGAATTACCTTCTTGGAATTTAACCTTATACTTGGTATGGATTGGTTAGTAGAACATCGAGCCGTGTTGGATTGTGCGGCTAAGCGAATGGAACTAAGAACCCCGAGGATGAGGTAGTCATTATGATAGGAGAAAGAAGGAACTATTTGACTAATGTAGTTTGGTGCTTAAGGCGGAAAGGATGGTGCGTAAAGGGTACGAGGCGTTCTTAGCCTTTGTAAGTCGTTGAATGGAAATGAGGAGGGTGTCAAAGTAGTCGAGCAGAAGGGACTTTGAGGATGTGTTTCGGAGGAATTACCAGAATACCCCGGATAGAAGTTGAATTTGGAATAGACTTACTACCGAGAGCAGTAGCTTTGTGTCGATTGCTCCATACCGAATGGCGCCAAAGGAATTAGTGGAGCTTAAGGCTCAAACCGTGAATTATTGGATCGAGGGTTTATTCGCCCGGTGTGTCTCCGTGGGGAGCACCGGTCTTGTTTGTGAAGAAGAAGGACGGAACTATGCGTATGTGCATAGACTATAAATCAAGCTGAATAAGTGACCATCAAGAACAAGTATCCCTTGCCAAGGATCGATGACTTGTTCGATCACCGGAAGAGCCGCAGTGTTTTGAAGATCGATTCTGATCGAGGATACCATCGGTTGAAGGTGAAGGAGGCGATATCCATAAGACCGCTTTAGGACAAGATATGGTCACTTTGAGTTTGTGGTAATGCCGTTTGGGTTGACAAACGCTCACAAAGCGTTCATGGATATGATGAATCGAGTGTTCCAACCTTACTTAGACAGTTCGTTGTGGTATTCATCGATGATATCTTGGTATACTCCAAGTCCAAGAGGAGCATGACGAGCATCTCCGAATTGTGTTACAAGTATTAAGGAGAAGAAGCTTTATGCCAAATTCAAAGAAGTGTGAATTTTGGCTTAGAGTTGCTTTCTTAGGACACGTGGTGTCCGCCGAGGAATAAGGGTGGATCCTAAGAAAATCGAGCGGTGTTGATTGGAAACCACCTAAGTCGGTGGCGAGATTCGAGTTTCTTAGGGTTGGCGGCTATTACAGAAGGTTCGTGGAAGGATTCTCGTCGATAGCAGCGCCATTAACAAAATTGTTGAGGAAAGAAGTACCTTTGTGTGGACAGATAAGCAACAAGAGAGTTTTGAAAAACTTAAAAAGGTATTAACAGAAGCTCCGGTGTTGATTCAACCTGAGGCAGGAAAGGATTTTGTGGTATACTGTGATGCGTCACATACGGGGTTAGGATGTGTTCTTATGCAAGATGGCAAGGTAGTCGCTTATGCGTCCCGACAGTTAAGGCCGCATGAAGTGAACTACCCAACCCATGACTTGGAATTGGCAGCAGTGGTTTTCGCTCTCAAGGTGTGGAGGCATTATCTGTATGGAGAAAGATCAGTGATCTACACAGACCACAAGAGTCTCAAGTATCTGTTGACTCAAAAGGAGTTAAACTTGAGGCAGCGAAGGTGGGTGGAATTACTAAAAGACTATGGTATTCAATAGAATATCATCCGCAAGGCGAATGTAGTAGTGATGCTTTAAGTAGGAAAGTGGTGATGGACTTAAGAGCAATGTTCGCTCATTTAAGCTTATATGAGGATGGAAGTTTGTTGGTGAGTTACAAGTCAAGCCAACATGGTTGAAGGAAGTAAAGAGGGATGGTTGGTTGATGAAGATCCGAATGTTAAGCTACAAAAAGCACGAGCGGAGAGTTGGAGGATTATGAGATTAACGATGAAGGAGTATTGTGCTACTGAGAGGAAAGTATGTATGCCAAGAGACAAGGAGTTAAGACAGAAGATCCTTGAGAAGCGCATAGTAGCCCTTATGCTATGCATCCGGAGGCATTAAGCTATCTGAGAGACTTAAGAGAACAATTTTGGTGGCGGATCTTAAAAGAGAAGTTCAGAATTTGTGGGAAGATGTCGAACGTGTCGACAAGTTAAGGTTGAGCACCAAGTTCCATCAGATTGCTTGACCAATCCAGATTCCATGATGGAAGTGGGAAAGAATTACCATGGACTTCGTTAGTGGGCTTCCCTTACGCCTACTAAGAAGGACTCGGTATGGGTTGTAGTAGACCGCTTGACTAAGTCCGCACATTTTATCCTAGTGAGAATAGACTATCCTCTTCAAAAGCTAGCCAAGTTATATGTGGCAGAAATTGTGAGGTTACATGGAGTACCAATGTCGATCATCTCTGATAGAGATCCTAGGTTTACGTCTCGATTTTGGAAGGCACTTCATCAAGCTTTAGGCACCAAGTTGGATTTCACTACGACCTTTCATCCACAATCGGACGAGGCGATCGAACGAGTAATACAAGTGTTGGAGGATATGTTGAGAGGATGTGTGATGGATTTAGGAAGTTGGGAGGACTACTTGCCTTTAGCGAGTTCGCCTACAACAACAGATTATCGAGGCTAGCATTCAATGGCACCATATGAAGCATTGTACGGACGAAGGTGTCGTACTCCTACTTGTTGGACCGAGTTAGGAGAACGTCGAGTTTTGGGACCGAGAGATAGTGGCGTAAAGCAGAGGAGAAGGTTGAAATAATTGAACACGGTTAAAAGAAGCCTCAGATGAGATGAAGTCTTATCCGACCTCAAGCGGAAGGAAATAGAATTTGAAGTAGGAGACCAAGTGTTTCTAAAAGTCTCACCATGGAAGAAAGTGATGAGGTTTGGCCGGAAAGGAAATTAAGCCCAAGATTCATCGGCCCTATCGAGTACTAAAGCGAGTGGGACCGGTGGCATACCGACTAGAGTTGCCACCAGAGTTGCAACAAATGCATGACGATTCCATGTGTCCATGTTACGTCGTTACCGATCGGATCCCTCTCACATAGTACCAGAGAAGAAGTGGAACTAAGGCGGACTTAACCTACGAGGAAGAGCCGATTCGATTACGGGCGTGACGTGAAAGTACTACGAAGGAAGTCCGTTCCTTTAGTTAAAGTATTATGGCGCAATCATGGATCGGAAGAAGCTTCGTGGGAGTCGAGGAGACCATGAGACAAAGAATACCCTCAATTGTTTAGTTAGAAAATTTCGAGGACGAAATTTTGTTTAAGGGGTAGAAGCGTAACATCCTGAATAGGGCCTATGCATTTCCAGTTCAATTGTATGAAATGACAAGTTTCAAGTACTATGAATAAATTTTTGATACTTTTGGAAACCTAGAAATGCAAAAAAAATGGAAATGGAAATGGAAATGAAAATGGAAATGAAAATGAAAATGGAAATGAAAATGGAAATGGAAATGGAAATGGAAATGGAAATGGAAATGGAAATGGAAATGAAAATGGAAATGGAAATGGAAATGGAAATGAACATTTTCGGAAACTTAGACATTTTGGAAACCAAACCAAAATAGGAAACTAAACATTTTGGAAACCAAACCAAAATAGGAAACTAAACATTTTGGAAACCAAACCAAAATAGGAAACTAAACATTTTGGAAACCAAGCCAAAATAGGAAACTAAACATTTTGGAAACTAGGAAAATACTGAGCCATACGAAAATTTTAGGAAACTTAAAATGACCCTAATGTCAATTGAAGAGCCCAAAGGGGAGCTTAGGGCCAAGTGACCCTAAAAATATAAAGAACATAAACTTTGACCCAATAACGAACTTGGAAATGTGGCCTGAAGATGCCACCTAAGGCCCTAGGAAATGGCCCAAATGCAAGAGGTTTTTGGGCTCGAGTTTGAGTCATCAAGGAAACAAATAAAAGAAATAAAATTTTGTCTCCATGAGTGGAGGTTGACGGCACAAGGGGAGGAGTTTCCATTCAATAAAAACTCTTGACTAATTAGGAGATTTGATGGAGTTTCATATCGATAAAACTAAACCTTATCACAAGTGAAGAATTGGCTGAATTAGGGACTCTAAGGCTAATAGATTCGGCTAAAGAGAGAAAAGTAAAAGCCATTCTCTTCTCTTCATCATTCTTGCCGAAACCTCCTAATCAAAGCAACAACAACTTATTTTTTTTTCTTCTTCTTCTTTTCTTAACCGAATCCTCCTTGTCAAAGGTCTCTCCATCTCTTTTCCTTTCTTTTTCTTTTCTTCTACTGTTCCTCCACAAAAACCAAAACTTTGAGATCCCAAATAGAGCCATAGCCGAATATTAACAGAGATCATCCGGGATTCGAAAACGAGGTAAGTACATCACCATACATTCGGCTAAAAGGTTCTTTCCATAGTTAAATAATAGTTCAAATCTAACAAGTGATTTGGCAGAATCAAATCGACTTGGATTTAAAGGTAAGTAAGACATTCGCCAAGGCCAAACCATTAGTCAATTAGATCGATTGATCAAAAGCTAACCTATTCAAAAAATCTAGGTTGGCCGATTACAAGGAAAAAGGGAGGTGAAGTTTCGGATTTTAAAAAATCCATAAGGTAAGTCCTAAAGGTATTGACCAAAGTTATGGGATTACTAAGATTAGATCTGTAATTATTAAAAGCGAAAACTAATTTATGTTGAGGTTTCAAGGTTGGTCGAATATCAAAGGAAGGAAAACAAAGATTCCTGGATTTGAATAAACATCAAATCGGCATCAAAGGTAAGCCTCTTTACAAATCCTACTAGGATTTGGATACTATAACCAAAATAGAATTTATGCTAAGTAATATTTGAACAACCAAATGTAGGAATTAGGATCTAAACGCTAGATCTTGCTTTCGAAAACTCAAGGAATCGCTAAACAAATCGGTGTATATTCCACACTATTCTTAATAGTTTTATGGTTTAAATATGCTATATGTGCTAATGTGAAAGTGAAAGAAAGTGGCTAAGGTGCCATATTATGGTACAAAGTGCTAAGGTACGTTTTCCTACTTCTACTAGGATTTCGAAATAAATGTTATACAAGTGAAAAGTAATGTGAAAGTGAAATAAAAATATTTTATGCATGTTAATTATAATTTGGGGCATTCGGGATTTATGTGAAAGGGGAAGAAGGTGTTGACTATGGTCTCACCAACGTTATAAGTGAAAGTGATGACTTGGTCTCACTAAGTGAATGTGATGACTTGGTCTCACTAAGTGAATGTGATGACTTGGTCTCACTAAGTGGTAACCGGTTACATTACATTGGTGGCTATGCCACAATATTATCGATGGGCGATGAGCACGCCGACCGCATGACGCCTTCGATGGAGTGTAGCGGAAGGAGGGTTGACTTAGTAGTCCCCACTTGTACAAAGTTGGTACGGTGGAGTGTAGCGGATGGCATATAGGTTTGGGTTGGGTTTGCATCATGATATTGAATTTTTATATGCATATGATTTTATGGTGTGCCTATCTCTATTATGTTTAGTGTTGGTTACACTTTGAGTCTATCGACTCACCCGCTGTGGGAATATGTTTGGTGATGAGCGATAATGGACCGGACTACAGAACTTGTGGTGGCCATGATCGACTTGAAGTTCAGATTTAATTTGAATATCTATTTTATTTTAAAGTACTGTACAATTTATTATTTTGGGTTTCATTTTATGTAATAAGGCCACCGTGATTTAATTTTTATTTCTACTATAATTACTATGTTATGAGCTTAGGGCTTTATAAAGAGTAAGCCCACTTAATATGAAATGAGTTTAAATATTTTGTCACTTGAAATAAATGGGTTTTGTTATAAAATAAATTTGTTTTCAACTCAAGCCCAACCCACAACGAGCTATCTTCCAAAACTCATAGTTTTCAAAATATTCGAATGAATTTGGACCGAGTTACTTCGAGGAACATACCAGATCCAGTCCATTCTCGTGGGCCGGGTTTGGGGTGTTTCAAATAATGTTGTGGTGCACCACCGAACTAGATTGTGACAAAGTCACCGAAATAGAGGCATTAAGCCATTAAAATATTTGTGGCAGAGCCACTGAACTAGATTTTGGCAACAGACCTTTCTTCTCTTCATCATTTATCCCAAACCCATGCAATCATGTATGCATAACAGTCTATATCCATATGATAATTTAACAAAAAGCCTATAATACATGTGAGTCTATATTTCAAGTTTTTATTTTGGCCCATAAGATAAAATAACATTTATCCCATTTAGCAATTTAGCAACTTTGGCCCATATATCGATCAGCAGATTTTTGGCCCATTTAACGATCTAGCAGATTTTTGGCCCATTTAACGATCTATGATTTTCTACCGTTTAACAATCTAGCGATTTTCTACCAATTAACAATCTAGCGATTTTCACCAATTAACGATCTAGCAGATTTTCGACCCAATTAACAATCTAGCAGATTTTTGGCCCAATTAACGATCTAGCAGATTTTTCGGTCCATTACACATTAGGCATAAAATTTACTATTTACCAATTAACTCATTGAGGCGTTTTCAGAATTTCACAACTTTAACAGCTTTTCATGTATTTACACAAAAGAATTAATTATTACGCATTTTCCAATTTTTCATCTTTACGATTTTTCCCAATACTTACGGTATAGTATCTAACCGAGATAAGTGTGAAGTTACACACTTGGTTCTTGTGAGAACTAGACTTTCCGCTTCGTCGATACCTAAACGCATCACGATAAATTAGAACACTATTATTTATTTACAAATCGAATCTTAGAAATAATGATCTAGACTTTTACCTCGAATTTGAACCACTTCTATTTGCGGTTTCTCCCCGATTATTGGTTCGTTACCCGATGAAAATCCACAAACAAAGGTTCGGGAGTACGAACGACTTCAAACAACTAGTTCTCCTCGGATGAGCGTCCACAACCCAGTGGAAAATCTCGGATTCCCGAAACAGTCCTTCGCTTATACTTAGGAGGAATAGCGGAACCACCCCTCTTCCGAATACTATTTACCGCCCTTTTCGTCCCTATCTTGATTGTTTGTATTGACATAAGATCATTAGTCCGACTAAATAATTATCGAAATTATGACTAACGGTTTTAAGAGCGAGATTGGCTTACCACAATTATCCTCATTCCACAAGATGACAATCGAGCGATAACGTCCCCTAAAACGAAATCAATTAATAATCCATCTATACCAATATGTCGAGTAATATGAGAGTCCTTAATAATCCCTTACCTTAACACCTTAAATCGATTCCAACGATTCACGATGCTCACGAACACTGGAGTTTCGCCCTCCTCTATCACACTATAATATAACGAAAGAAAATGTTTAATAGAATGAATGGTGATTTCGATCAAAGAGATTCTTCTTACCACCATTAAGATTCGGCCAAGACTTCCCTTAACCAACATAGAAATCGAAAAGAACTCTTACCTATTGTCCAAGGCTTGAAAGAAGAATGATCGAGAAGGATACTTGTGTATAGTGGAAGATTCGGCTATGAATAAACAAAGAAAATAAAAAATGGTTCAGCAATGGAGTAATCTAACATTCGGCCATGAGAGAAAAATAATGAAGAAAGTATAGTTGAAAAGAAAATAAAAGATGAAAGAAAGAGATAATGTTGATTCGGTTTTCAAGAGAGAAAAGAGAAAGAAAGAGATGAATTTAGGAGCTATTTGCATTCGGCATTGGGGAGGAAAAAGAGAAGAAAAGAAAAGAAAAGATCCTTGTTAGCTATGTGATTTCGGTCATAAAGAGAAGAAAAAGATTTGGAGAGAAAGAGCAACTAAATCCAAAATGGTCAAAAGAAATGGCAAAAAGAAACAATTGTTTACTCAAAGTTTTTGGTACATTCGGCTAGGGAGAAAATGGATGGAGAGAAAAAATGTGTCTTGCAAAAGCAAAAATGACCAAAAGGTAATACCCCCAAAAGCTACCAACCAAACTAGCCTATCACCAAAATTCACCACCCAAATTTGGATCCCTCCTTTAATCCACAGAACCGTCCCCATTCATGGTCAAAATGGCCATGAAAGAGTTACCAAAACATCAACCTAGTCTCAAGCCTTACCATCCTCTATTTCCTTAAGTTTGAGAAATCTTATCCCCAAAGTCAAGCAATTCCATCCCTTAACTCATGCTTACCATAACCTTAAGTCTTCTTACCATAAAAATTTAATCCAACTCATCCTAATCCTTATCCATGACCGACATATGCTAGGATAAAGCAAAAATAAAAGCTCCCAAATTGCATGCTAGGAGATTCGAACCTCTTCCCTTAAGTCCAACTTATGGCGCCATCACCACTTTGCCAATTACTCATCTTATGCCATCTTTTATTACTTAATTAACTTAAACTTCAAGGTCACCTGATTTCTTTACACTAAAGTACTCTTTACTAAAATTTATTCTAATTACAAGTAAACCCGAGCCTTCCCAAGACTATATTTAGCACATAATAAAATCATACCCAAGCTAACACCAAGCAACATATTGATACTCAAATTTTTAAGATGTTACACCTTTCAAATCGTTACCACTTGCCTCCATTGAAAAGATCTCGGTTAGAAAGTACTATGATGAGAGAATGTATTTGTTTTGGAATAGGATTTCGCTTACCACTTCTTCCGAAGAAACAACGAGTGGATGAAATGAGCGATTTAATCCCTATAATAAACGGTTAGTCAAATCCATCAATTCGTTTTAATGGAATAATCAAGCGTTGAAATATTTCAAATTGAACTTTGAAGAAATCCCTTACCTTGACAATAATAGATCCAACTTCCACCGATTGGACTTATGACTAGAGATGAATCGACAAGGATGTGCTATTCGGTCACCCACTAACACACTACGAAAAAAGAGTTGATTACGATAAGAGGGAGTAGTAGAGAGATTGATATTTCAGTTTAGAACATAGTGAAATATCTGAATGATAATAAACACCCATTCGATTAGGGAGAAAATAAAATGAAAAAGAGAATAATAAGACCACTTACCTATTCGATCAAAGAAGTGAGTGTCAACACGAACGAGAAAGAAATAATGAAGAAGGAATGAAAGGTTCAAAAGTTTGGTTATGGAGGAAAAATGAGCAAGAAGATTCGGCCACAAGGTAATGTTGTTTTAAGAGAAAGCTGAGGAAATGGAAAAAAGAAAAGAAGAGATAGAGAGAAGAGTTCTAGATTATTTCGGATAACAAAATGAAAATGAGCAACAAGGTGAGTGTTTCGGCATTAAAGGAGAAAAGTGAACAAATCTTTGGCTTTAGAGTTTTCAGCAAGTGAAGGGAAAGAATTAGAAAAGAAGGCACCAAAATACTAAGAAGAAAATAACCTCTCATGCACCAAAATTTGCCAAATGTCTAAAGAAATTTGGCTCCTCCTTTCTCCAAACAAAACCGTGTATCACTTTTGACAAAAGGATGGATGTTGACCAAAATTCTATCCTAAGTACCTTCCAAATATTCGGCCAACATATCTCCCTTCTTACTCATTTCCTTTACTTCTTTCCTTCCTTTTTCCTTGTTTTCTTCTTTACCTTATTTTTTTAGTCTTCTTTCCATGATTTGAAAAGTCTTCCTTTCCTTTAATAATGCCATGGCCGACACTTGGAAGAGAAACACAAAAAAATAAATCCAAAATTTGCAAAATATGGGATTTGAACCCCTTCCCTCCATGCTCTCCACTTGACACCACAACCTCCTTGCCATATGCTCATTTATGCTAGCAAAATACACACTTATTTCCTTAAAAATTGATGCCACTTACTATCTCTCCTTAAAGTGCTTAAACATAAAAATTTTGCTAAGGCCCAACTCAATCCCGTGCCTTCTTAAGACCCCTAATTATACACAATTAACACTATCGACTAGTCTATCGCATGGTATAATGAAAAACATAAAATCTTGAATTTCAGGATGTTACAATTTTTGTTCTCATATTTTCAAAAATTTTAAAACGTTTCTACGCTCAAGGTCTAAAGGGCCCAATTCTACTAGGCCCAATTTCGGGGCGTTACATCAGGCAAACAAGGCATACTATAGCATTGGTGTTAACTCATACCATAATTACCTTTTCACTTAACCAAATATTTCTCTTTAACTAGAAAAATAATCTAAAATAAAACCTTTACTTACTTGTATGACGATTACTATAAACCCACACCTATGCACCAAAAGAAATATACGAGCGGATTACACCTCGCCAAACAGGTTATTTCCCAATACTTCAAAATCTTAGATCCACCAAACTTGGGGTGTGACATGTCTTGCTTAAAGATTCATATTTTTTCTGCACTTTTCTAACCCTGAATATCCATCTAACTTTATCTTGACTAGAAGTCCCTCGATGATTCTAGCGTATATGCTGGTATCTCACTCATAAGACCACTCAAAGAGACCCTCTCCACTCTGGCAGTCTTACCCTATCCCATCATTTCTACCTCTACCCTACATTTGGGTAGAAATGCTGTATGAATTATGAAACACCCCAAACCCGGCCCACGAGCCTTGATCAGATCTGGTATGTTCCTCGATGTAAACCGATTCAAAATTCTTTTGTACTTAGGAAAAACTTGTGTGTTTTGTAAGAAAGATTGGTTTGGGTTGGGCTTGAATTGAAACAAGTTCATTTTATTAAAATCTCTTACTTTAGGTGACAAAACGTTTAGGGTTTGTTTTAAAAAATAAATTTACTTAATCTTTAATTGATAAAAATAATAATTAAAAGAATAATAAAGCGGTTCAACTATGGCCTTATTACATCAAAATAATTCCCAAAATTTAAATTCAAAATACTTAAAATAAAATTGTCAGAATAAAAATGAATTCCTTCACGAGCATGGCCATCCCAAAGCTTCATGGCCGGTCCATCACCGATCGTCACACGGAAGAAAAAGTTCTCAACGGGTGAGTCAAACAGACTCAATGTGTAACCAACACTAACATTTAATAAATTCAGCATATATTATCATATCACATACATGTTCATATAATGATAGAAAAAATGATGCAACCAACCCAAACCTATATACCATCCGCTACACATCACTGCACTAACCTCAGTACACCGTGGGGACTACTAAGTCAACCCTCCATCCGCTACACACCATCGAAGGCGGCTGCGCAATGACGTGCTCATCGCCTCTTATAAAATACGTGGTCTTAGGTCACCACATTCAGATTTCATGGTCTTAGGTCACCACATTCGAGATATCGTGGTCTTAGGTCACCACATTCGTTTATTGTGGTCTTAGGTCACCACATTCACTTCCCTTTTCATATAACCCATATGCCCCATATCATACATATCATGCATTATCATGCCAAATTCTTATTTTACATTCTTATAATGTCATATGTGTGTCGTAACAGATATTTAACATAATCCTAGTAGGAGTAGGAAACGTACCTGAGTACTTTGTACCATAACATGGTACCTTAGCCATATTTACATTCTTATAAACATGCTCATATTAATTATTGCCATAAATCTTATTAAAACGTAGTGTGGGGTACACACCTGATTTACTTAGTGCTTTAATGAAGATCCCGAAAATCCCGATCTAAGCTTTAGATCCTTAACTACCTATATTCGGCCAATACATGGTTAATTTACTAAGACCCATTCGGCCATGAAACCAAATCCCAGTAGGATTAGTACACTTAAATCCTTACCTTGCTACCGATTGATGTCTAGTCAATTGCCGGAAACTTTGTATCCTTCTTTCTTGAAATCGACAATCACTTGATTACTTGAATAGATTAGTTTCGGCTTTTAAATATTAATGAAACACATCTAATTACTCAACATGACCTTGGCCAAATGCTATAGATACTTACCTTGTGGATTTTAAATCCCGAAACTCACCGAATAACTAGGGAACACGCGGCCTATGGTGTACCTTCGAGAAAAGAATTTCTCCTTGTAGTCGACACTTAGTAAATCCCGAAAGATCTCTTCAAAGTTTTAGCAACAAGATATTAATGGGGTTAGTCCTAGATTTCGGCAAATCTTAAAAGAAATAGGATGAGACTGAATGAGATCTTACCCTTACTGAAGAATTCGACAGCAGCTATGTCAATCTTCACTGAGATATTCGGCTTTGAACTTGATGAAAATTCGACTAGAAGTACCCTATGTATTCGGCTCTTGAAAGGAGTAATAAGGGTTATGGATTCGGCTTCCACAAGGGTCACAAAAGAAAAGGGTATGGAGTATTAAGGGTAACGACAATGGTGAGAATAGGGGAATGGGAAGTTCGGCTAGAACTGATAAAAAGAAAAGAAGAAGAAGATGATAGCTTGAGAGAAAAGAGTGCTTGAAAGAGAGGCAAAAGTATGAATGATATTCTATTATCCTTCTTCTAGCTTAGCCGAAATTACTAAGCTTAGAGTCCCTTACTTGGCCATCACTCCTCCCTTATCTTGATAAATTTTATCATTAATTATCATCTTAATAAAATTAATCCCAACAATTATCTCTTCTTTTAGGAATTTAATCCACACTTGAGCACACCATTTAGCCGAATTTTAAAGAGAATAAAACTCCTCACTGAAGTTCCTTAGTGTCGTCCACCTCCTTTGCTTCTTGTAGCAAAATAAAATCCTTTATCTGCTTCCCACGTTGCTCGAACCTAGGCCCATTTGCATAGCTTGTGGCATCACTTACCTGGGCCTTAAGTGGTGCCTCCAAGCCACTTAAACAAGCCTATGTTTGTGTCAAATTTCTTCTATTAATTTTCTTAAGGCCACCTTGTTTTAGTTTCCTCTTTTAAACTTACCATTTCTAAAACATTTCCTTACATTTCCAAGTTTCCATAAATGTTCACTTTCCTCTTTTAAACTTAACATTTCCAAGTTTCCAAAAATGTTCACTTTCCTCTTTTAAACTTAACATTTCCAAGTTTCCTAAAATGTTCACTTTCCTCTTTTAAACTTAACATTTCTAAGTTTCCAAAAATGTTCACCATACATTCATAATACATAAGACATGCAATTTCAGTATAATTAAATAAAAATGCATAGGCCTATTTTCGGGATGTTACGATTCTACCTCCTTAAAAATAATTTCGTCCTCGAAATTACTTACTATCGAATAATCGAACATCTTAACTCACGCGCTACGCTTATGTTGCACTCGATCTTAATAGAGCCATCATACTTCCTAGGCACAATTTTTTTTAAGTTCACGTTCGAGAACTCATTTCTAACTTCGCGATTTAATCGATTAAAGAGTTTTATGCATTAGTACTTTGTTCCACTGTTTAACCGCGAACAATTTTATGAAAAGGAGTTTAATAGTGGTTCTTTCGATCAAACAAAGTCTAAGTTCAAGTTCACTATTCTAATTCAGAGATTCACATTCACATTCACATTCATCCATCTTGAAAGAGACACATTCATTCACGACATTCACTTCACTACTTTGGGCATTCCTGATCATCCCCGGGGTAATTTCGTCATTTTTCCTATAAGGTATTTTGGTAATAAATCGGGTCACTTCAAAATAATCTTTATAAATCAAAATATTTCAAAATTTACAAAAACTCGAGGTTATCTTGAAAATTTATTTTCCAAATCAGTGGTGTTGCAGAAATTTGAAATCGGGGTTATTTCGGTAATTTTGGAAGTTAGAGGCATTTTCGTAAATTCTCCAAATCAGGGTATCTTGATATTTGTAAAACAAAAGTTTTTGGTATTTTTTAAAGTAGAAACATTTTAGCAAAAGTCGAGGTATTTTTGAAAATCTTAAAAACTAAGGGTATTTTATTAATTTACAACATAGGGGCATTTTAGTAATTTTCCCAAATCAAAGTGCCTTGAATTTTTCATAAAATAGAGTTTTTGGACACTTTTGCAAAATAGAGAAATTTTACTAAAATCGAGGGTAATATGGTAATTTTAAAAACTAAGGGCATTTTTGTAATTTTATAGTCAGGGGTATTTTAGTAATTTTGGCAAACCGAAATTTTTTCGAGAAATTTTCAAAATAGATTTTGTTGCAAATCGAAGGGTTAATTTAAGGATTTTAAAACTAAGGTTTTTATAAAAATATGGCTAGTCCTTTCGGGTTTTAATCATTGGTTTAGCCGATGACTAAGTCCTCTTGATTAGGGTGAACGGTTACTACGCACCAGGTAGGATTCGAGTAAAGAGAAGGTGAGTCGCTAGGACTACTTAAATACCAAGCTCTTACTGAATCCACTCCTAGACATGCGCACAACAGTTACCACACCCTAGCTCGGCGACTTAATCACAGGTTTGTCTAATGGTCCTTAAGTCTTATGTACTTGTGTTTTTGAGTAGACTAGTCCTAGGGTTCAACAGATCCTAGTTCACTAATCTACGTTGCCATAAAAGCCCATACATTTCACATATTCAAATCACTTGAAGTCAAGTACTTACCGGTGGATTGGTTGGAGACTTAGGTGCCATGCCGAAAAACCAAAATTTTTCGTAAAATTCCTTTTGGCTTAACTTTGAAAATGTTCGGGCCTTAAACCCAAGGCCGAGAGTTTAAAACTAGGCTCTGATACCAAATTGAAACACCCCAAACTCGGCCCACGAGCCTTGACCGGATCTGGTATGTTCCTCGATGTAAATCGATTCAAAATTCTTTTGTACTTAGGAAAAACTTGTGTGTTTTGTAAGAAAGATTGGTTTGGGTTGGGCTTGAATTGGAAACAAGTTCATTTTATTAAAAATCTCTTACCTTAGGTGACAAAACATTTAGGGTTGGTTTTAAAAAAATAAATTTACTTAATCTTTAATTGATAAAATAATAATTAAAAGAATAATAAAGCGGTTCAACTATGGCCTTATTACATCAAAATAATTCCCAAAATTTAAATTCAAAATACTTAAAATAAAATAGTCGAATAAAAATGAATTTCTTCTTGAGCATGGCCATCCCTAAGCTTCTGGCCCGGTCCATCAGCGATCGTCACCGAAGAAAAAGTTCCCAACAGGTGAGTCAACAGACTCAATGTGTAACCAACACTAACATTTAATAAATTCAGCATACATTATCATATCACATACATGTTCATATAAGATAGAAAAAAAAATGATGCAACCCGAACCCAAACCTATATACCATCCGCTACACATCACCCGTACCAACCTGTACACCTTGGGGACTACTAAGTCAACCCTCCATCCGCTACACACCATCGAAGGCAGTCGCTGCAGTCGACATGCTCATCGCCCTTATAAAATACGTGGTCTTAAGTTACCACATTCAGATTTCATGGTCTTAGGTCACCACATTCAGATATCATGGTCTTGGTCACCACATTCAGTTATCGTGGTCTTAGGTCACCATATTCACTTCCCCTTTTCATATAACCCATATGCCCCATATCATACATATTATGCATTATCATGCCAAATTCTTATTTCACATTTTTATAATGTCATATGTGTGTCGTAACAGATATTTAACATAATCCTAGTAGGAGTAGGAAGCGTACTGAGTACTTTGTACCATAACATGGTACCTTAGCCATATTCACATTCTTATAAACGTGCTCATATTAATTATTGCCATAAATCTTATTAAAAAGTAGTGTGGGTACACACCTGATTTACTTAGTGCTTTAATGAAGATCCCAAAAATCCTAATCTAAGCTTTAGATCCTTAACTACCTATATTCGACCAACACATGGTTAATTTACTAAGACCCATTCGGCCATGAAACCAAATCCCAGTAGGATTAGTACACTTAAATCCTTACCTTGCTGCCGATTGATGTCTAGTCAAATGCCGAAAACTTTGTATCCTTCTTTCTTGAAATCAACAATCACTAGATTACTTGAATAGATTAGTTTCGGCTTTTAAATATTAATGAAACACATCTATTTACTCAACATGGCCTTGGCTGAATGCTATAGATACTTACCTTGTGGATTTTAAATCTCGAAACTCATCGAGTAACTAGGGAACACGCGGCCTATGGTGTACCTTCGGGAAAAGAATTTCTCCTTCCTTGTAGTCGACACTTAGTAAATCCTGAAAGATCTCTTCAAAGTTTTGGCAACAAGATATTAATGGGGTTAGTCCTAGATTTCGGCAAATCTTAAAAGAAATAGGATGTGTAACATCCTGAAAATGGGCCTATGCATTTTTTATTTAATTATACGAAATGGCATGTCTTATGTATTATGAATGTATAGTGAACATTTTTGGAAACTTGGAAATGTTAAGGTTAAAAGAGGAAAGTGAAAATTTTTGGAAACTTGGAAATGTTAAGTTTAAAAGAAGGGAACTAAGGCAAGGTGGTCTTAAGAAAATTTATGGAGGAAATATGACATGAAATTGGGCTTGGAAAAGTGGCCTGGAGATGCCACTTAGGGCCTCTGGAAATGACGCCCCATGCAGTGCAAGGAGGGCTTGTGTTCAAGTCGCATGGGAAGCAAAATTTTAAAGATTTATTTTGCTAGGTGGCGTCAATGAGAGGGAGTGGGGAGGACAGCACCAAGGCTAATTTTTAGGAGTTTTTATCCTTTTAAAATTCGGCAAATAGATAGATAATGATGGACTATTATTATTATTATTTTTTAAGAGATAAGAGATAAATATTGGATTAAGTTTTATTAAATTGAATGGGTGATAATTAAAGTGATAAAGTTATCAAAATAGGAGTGATGGCCAAGTAAAGGATTTTAAGTTAGTAAATTCAGCTACTAGAGGACAAGAGAGCCATTCATCATATCTTCTTTCAACTCTTCTCTCTGCCGAATTTCCTAGAGCATCTCTTCTTCTTCTTTTTGTTAGCCAAAGCCGAAAACTAAAGTAAGCCTAGCCGAATTCTTCATAGCTTTTGTGATCTTCATTAAAATCGAATCCATAAACTCCTCAAGATACCATCATTAGCTGATTTCTTTATACCAATCAAAAGCCGAAATCAAGATCCTTCTAGCCTACATAGCCGAATATTGCTAAAGGTTCAAGCAAGGATTGCCCATCTCTAGAGTAAGGGTAAGATCTCATTCAGTTTCATCCTTTTTCTTTTAAGATTTGCCGAAATCTAGGACTAACCCTATTAATTTCTTGTTGCCAAAACTTTGAAGAGATCTTTCGGGATTTACTAAGTGTCGACTACAAGGAAGGGGAAATTCTTTTCCCGAAGGTACACCATAGGTCGCGTGTTCCCTAGTTATTCGGTGAGTTTTGGATTTAAAATCCACAAGGTAAGTATCTATAGCATTCGCCAAGGCCATGTTGAGTAAATAGATGTGCTTCATTAATATTTAAAAGCGAAACTAATCTATTCAAGTAATCTAGTGATTGCCGATTTCAAGAAAGAAGGATACAAAGTTTTGGCATTTGATTAGACATCAATCGGCAAACAAAGTAAGGATTTAAGTGTACTAATCCTCATCGATTTGGTTTTATGGCGAATGGCTCTTTACTAAGTATTAAGTGATTGATCAAATGTAGAGATTTAAGATCTAAGGCATTAGATCAAGCTTTTCGATTTGGAGTGAACTTGCTAAAGCGAATCGGTGTGTACCTACACTACTTTTTAATAAGATTTATGGCAATAATTAATATGTGCATGTTTATAAGAATGTGAATATGGCTAAGATACCATGCTATGGTACAAAAGTACTCAGGTACGTTTTCTACTTCTACTAGGATTATGAATATATGTTATTTTTAACATGTGAAAAGTGATGAGAATGTGAATTAAAGCATGATATGCATGATATGTATGATATGGGGCATATGTGATATTATGAGAAAGGGGAAGTGAATGTGGTGACCTAAGACCACGATATCCGAATGTGGTGACCTAAGACCATGATATTTGAATGTGGTGACCTAAGACCACGAATTTTATAAGGACGATGAGCACGCCACCGCAATGACGCCTTCGATGGTGTGTAGCGGATGGAGGGTTGACTTAGTAGTCCCAACGCAAAGAGGATGGTACGGTGATGTGTAGCGGATGGCATATAGGTTTGGGTTCGGGTTGCATCATTATTTTATATCTGCTATATGATTATGTATGTGAACATGTATGATAATGTATGCCTAAATTATTAAATTTTAGTGTTGGTTACACATTGAGTCTGCTTGACTCACCCCTTGTGGGATTATTTTTCGTAACGATCAATAATGGACCGGAATTGGCTCAGGAGCTTAAAGGTGGCCATGCACAAGAAGGAATTTATTTAATTTGGAATTTTATTTCATTATGTACTTTGAATTTATTTTTTTGGGAATTATTTGATGTAATAAGGCCATAGTAGAACTACTTTACTTTGCTTTTATTTATTAAGCTTACAAACTTTTATCTATTAAAAGATTAAGTAAATTTATTTTAAAACAAAGCCTAAATGTTTTGTCACCTAAAGTAAAGGATTTTAATAATGAAATAAACTTGTTTTCAACTCAAGCCCAACCCAAAACAATCTTTCTTTCCAAAACACACAAGTTTTTCCTAAGTAACAAAAGGATTTGAAACGGTTTACACCGGGGAACATACCAGATCCGGTCAAGGCTCGTGGGTCGGGTTTGGGGTGTTTCAATTTGGTATCAGAGCCCAGTTTTAAATTCTCAGCCTTGGGTTTAAGGCCCAAAACGTTTTCAAAGTTAAGCCCAAAAGGGATTTTGTGAATTAAGTAGGTTTTTCTAGCATGGCCCACTAAGTCTCCGACCCGAAGTCCACTAGGTAAGTACTCTGATCTCTTGGGTGATTTATATTATGACTTGTAGAAGGGGTAGAAATGGAACGTAGAATAGAGATTTAGTACTTGAACCCTAGGGCTAGTTACCCTAACAATTACATAAGACTTAAATGCTTAATTAAACAAACCTGTGGTTAAGTCATTTGAGATAGGTGTGGCAACCATGGTGCGCATGTCTAGGATTGGTTTCGTGGGAGCTTGGTATTTAAGCAGTCCACGTGACTCACCTCCTCTCCACTCGAATCCTACCTGGTGCGTAGCTACGATTCACCCTAATCAAGAGGACTTAGCTACGGGCTAAACCCCTAACTAAAACCCGAAAGGGACTAGCCGTATTTTTTTTATGAAAACCCTAGTTTTATAATCACCAAATTACCCCTTGAATAGTAGCAAAAACTTATTTTGGAAAATTTTCAAAATATTTCCAATTTATAAAAAAATTACAAAAATACCCCGAGTGGTAAAATTACAAAAAAATGCCCTTGGTTTATGAAAATTTTCAAAATACCCACAGTTCTTATCAAAATTTCACTACTTTGCTTAAAGGAACCCTAAATTTACAAAATATCAAAATACCTTGATTATGGATTTTTTAATGAAATTACCCTACCCTACAAATTACCGAAATACCCCCGAGTTACAAAATTACCAGAATGATCCCCGATCTTTAAAAATTTCTGCAACAACACTGATTTGGAAAACAAATTCTCAGAAACAACCCCCAAGTTTTGTAAATTTCAAAAATACCCTTAACTTATTAAGATTTACAAATTTACCCGAGTTAATTACCAAAATACCCTCAAATTTTGAAATTTCCCAAAATACCCCCGGGAATGAAAAAAATTTCCAGAATACCCTTATTGACAAAAACACCAAGGAACCTTATTTTGACAACTTACGAAAAATACCCCTGCAGGACAAATTACGAGAATACCCAGGATAGGAGCAGACGAGAATGTTCAAGAGTGAATGTATGTGAGATACTATGGAATGGATGTGCTTTTCGTGAACTAAGATAGAAGACTTGAAACTTTGAATGATCGAAAGAACCCTATTAAACTCTTTTCATAAAACTTCTCATGAATAATCAGTAAAACAATGGCTAATTCATAAAACTTTCTTAAATCAGATTAAAGCGCGTCGTTAGATATGAGTTCTAGAGGACGCGGTCGTCATGGACGCGGTAGAGGAAGAATGACTGTGTCAGAACCTGTTAGATCGGGTCAAGGTTCTGACAATAAGTTACCACCACCACCACTACCACCATTTGTTGGTGTTGGAAAGATGAATCGACGGGAAAAGATGTCATCGCGCAGCTATCTGCGAGTTCTTGAAATGGTGGTGGTATTGGAAGGAATATGGGAGCTCGTAAATCATGCAGTGACTCGAGCCAACGGCTGAGGTGTTCTGTGGAGTATCCGTGTGGCACCCAAGTCTGTTGAATCTTGGTTGGAAGCAATGGCGCATTATGGATGAGCTCGATCGACCCACGAGGAGAAGTTAAAAGAAATGGTGGCGCTGCTATGCGATGAGTCATATCAATGGTGGCTCACGGTGCGAGATGGTGCTACAGCTGAGGAACTCACATGGGAGTATGCTAAGGCAGCATACCAGAAGAAGTATGTCAGCACACGTTATACTGATGAGCAGAGGAAGGCTTTTCTAGGGCTGGTTCAAGGGAACAAGTCTATAGCAGTATGAAGCTGAATTCCTGAGGTTGAGCCGATATGCTCGAGGAGTGGTGGCTACGGACCATGAGCGGTGTGTCCGATTTGAGGACGGACTAAGGGATGACCTAAGGTTTCGCTCCACATCAAGAGCGGGAGTTTTCTACTTTAGTAGAGAAAGCTAAGATAGCGGAAGGAATTAAGGACTCCGTAAGGGAGAACTCCGATCGAAATAGGCAGAAGAGAGAATTTGGATCGTCAAGGCCATCTAGGAATGAGCATAAGAGGCCTAGAGTTGAAGGGTCATGAGGTCGACAAGTCGCTACTAGAGGCGATGACTTACTTGTGATCAATGTAGGAAAAAGCACTTAGGTGAATGTTGGAAAAAGATGGGAGGATGTTTTAAGTGTGGGTCAAAGGACCATATGATTAAGGATCGTCCGATGAGACCAGATGCGAATCAACGAGAGCTCGAATGTTAATCATCTTTGGTAGAGGTGGACAATGACCTCGGTGGGTCGTGGTCCGAACCATGGAGGAAATGGTTCCGTGGTCGTGGAGCACCAAGCGAGTCTTGAAGGTTCGGATGCAAGGCGCCAAGGTTGGTTTATGCGATCTACCGTCGCGAGGAGAGTGATGTGCCGATGTGACAACGGGTAAGTTTCTTATTTTCGGAATGCCTTTATTGCCTTGTTTATTATAGAGCTAGTTCGTTCTTGTATTGCTAGTGAATGGTATGAAACCTTGGATGTGAACTTTGGAATTATGCATAGGAAATGTGTTAGTTTTATTAAGATCAGAGTGCGCGGCAATAGCGTAGTGTGGTGAGTTAGATTGTATGATTGTTCGTTAGTAAGTAATTTCGAGGACGAAATTATTTTTAAGGGGGTAGAACTGCAACATCCTAAAAATGGGCCTATGCATTTTTGATTTAATTATACGAAATGGCATGTCTTATGTATTATGAATGTATAGTGAACATTTTTGGAAACTTGAAAATGTTAAGTTTAAAAGAGGAAAGTGAACATTTTTGGAAACTTGGAAATGTTAAGTTTAAAAGAAGGGAACTAAGGCAAGGTGGTCTTAAGAAAATTTATGGAGGAAATATGACATGAAATTGGGCTTGGAAAAGTGGCTGGAGATGCCACTTAGGGCCTCTGAAATGACGCCCCATGCAAAGTGCAAGGAGGGCTTGTGTTCGAGTCGCGTGGGAAGCAAAATTTTAAAGATTTATTTTGCTAGGTGGCGTCAATGAGAGGGAGTGGGAAGGACGGAACCAAGGCTAATTTTTAGGAGTTTTTATCCTTTTAAAATTCGGCAAATAGATAGATAATGATGGACTATTATTATTATTATTTTTATTAAGAGATAAGAGATAAATATTGGATTAAGTTTTATTAAATTGAATGGGTGATAATTAAAGTGATAAAGTTATCGAAATAGGAGTGATGGCCAAGTAAAGGATTTTAAGTTAGTAAATTCGGCTACTAGAGGAAAAGAGAGCCATTCATCATATCTTCTTTCAACTCTTCTCTCGCCGAATTTCCTAGAGCATCTCTTTTCTTCTTTTGTTAGCCAAAGCCGAAAAATAAAGTAAGCCTAGTCAATTCTTCATAGCTTTTGTGATCTCCATTAAAACCGAATCCGTAAACTCCTCAAGATACCACCATTAGCCGATTTCTTTATACCAATCAAAAGCCGAAATCAAGATCCTTCTAGCCTACATAGCCGAATATTGCTAAAGGCTCAAGCAAGGATTGTCGATCTCTAGAGTAAGGGTAAGATCTCATTCAGTTTCATCCTTTTTCTTTTAAGATTTGCCGAAATCTAGGACTAACCCCATTAATATCTTGTTGCCGAAACTTTGAAGAGATCTTTCGGGATTTACTAAGTGTCGACTACAAGGAAGGAGAAATTCTTTTCCCAAAGGTACACCATAGGCCGCGTGTTCCCTAGTTATTCGGTGAGTTTCGGGATTTAAAATCCACAAGGTAAGTATCTATAGCATTCGGCCAAGGCCATATTGAGTAAATAGATGTGCTTCATTAATATTTAAAAGCGAAACTAATCTATTCAAGTAATCTAGTGATTACCGATTTCAAGAAAGAAGGATACAAAGTTTTGGCATTTGATTAGACATCAATCGGCGACAAAGTAAGGATTTAAGTGTACTAATCCTCACTGGATTTGGTTTTATGGCCGAATGGCATTTACTCGATATTAAGTGATTGATCAAATGTAGAGATTTAAGATCTAAGGCATTAGATCAAGCTTTTCGGGATTTGGAGTGAACTTGCTAAAGTGAATCAGGTGTGTACCCCACACTACTTTTTAATAAGATTTATGGCAATAATTAATATGTGCATGTTTATAAGAATGTGAATATGGCTAAGATACCATGCTATGTTACAAAAGTACTCAGGTACGTTTCCTACTCCTACTAGGATTATGAATATATGTTATTTTTAACATGTGAAAAGTGATGAGAATGTGAATTAAAGCATGATATGCATGATATGTATGATATGGGGCATATAGGATATTATGAGAAAGGGGAAGTGAATGTGGTGACCTAAGACCACGATATCTGAATGTGGTGACCTAAGACCACGATATTTGAATGTGGTGACCTAAGACCACGATATTTGAATGTGGTGACCTAAGACCACGAATTTTATAAGGGCGATGAGCACGTGCAGCGACTTCCTTCAATGGTGTGTAGCAGATGGAGGGTTGACTTAGTAGTCCCCACGGTGTGCAGGATGGTACGGGTGATGTGTAGCGGATGGCATACAGGTTTGGGTTCGGGTTGCATCATTATTTTATATCTGCTATATGATTATGTATGTGAACATGTATGATAATGTATGCCTAAATTATTAAATTTTAGTGTTGGTTACACATTGAGTCTGTTTGACTCACCTCTTGTGGGATTATTTTTCAGGTAACGATCAATAATGGACCGGGTCGGTAGGAGCTTAAAGGTGGCCATGCACAGCAAGGAATTTATTTAATTTAGAATTTTTATTTCATTAAGTACTTTGAATTTATTTTTTTGGGAATTATTTGATGTAATAAGGCCATAGTAGAACTACTTTACTTTGCTTTTATTTATTAAGCTTACAAACTTTTATCTATTAAAAGATTAAGTAAATTTATTTTAAAACAAAGCCTAAACATTTTGTCACCTAAAGTAAAGGATTTTAATAATGAAATAAACTTGTTTTCAATTCAAGCCCAACCCAAAACAATCTTTCTTTCCAAAACACACAAGTTTTTCCTAAGTAACAAAAGGATTTGAAACGGTTTACACCGGGGAACATACCAGATCCGGTCAAGGCTCGTGGGTCGGGTTTGGGGTGTTTCAGGATGAGACTGAATGAGATCTTACCCTTACTGAAGAATTCGATAGCAGCTATGCCAATCTTCACTGAGATATTCGGCTTTGAACTTGATGAAAATTCAACTAGAAGTACCCTATATATTCAGCTCTTGAAAGGAGTAATAAGGGTTATGGATTCGGCTTCCACAAGGGTCACAAAAGAAAAGGGTATGGAGTATTAAGGGTAACGGCAATGGTAAGAATAGGGGAATAGGAAGTTCGGCTAGAACAGATAAAAAGAAAAGAAGAAGAAGATCATAGCTTGGAGAGAAAAGAGTGCTTGAAAGAGAGGCAAAAAGTATGAATGATATTCGGCTATCCCTTCTTCTAGTTTAGCCGAAATTACTAAGCTTAGAGTCCCTTACTTGGCCATCACTCCTCCCTTATCTTGATAAATTTTATCTATTAATTATCATCTTAATAAAATTAATCCCAACAATTATCTCTTCTTTTAGGAATTTAATCCACACTTGAACACACCCTTTAGCCGAATTTTAAAGAGAATAAAACTCCTCACTGAAGTTCCTTAGTGCCGTCCACCTCCTTTGCTTCTTGTAGCAAAAGAAAATCCTTTATTTGCTTCCCACGTTGCTCGAACCTAGGCCCATTTGCATAGCTTGTGGCGTCACTTACCTGGGCCTTAAGTGGTGCCTCCAAGCCACTTAAACAAGCCTATGTTTGTGTCAAATTTCTTCTATTAATTTTCTTAAGGCCACCTTGTTTTAGTTTCCTCTTTTAAACTTACCATTTCTAAAACATTTCCTTACATTTCCAAGTTTCCATAAATGTTCACTTTCCTCTTTAAACTTAACATTTCCAAGTTTCCAAAATGTTCACTTTCCTCTTTAAACTTAACATTTCCAAGTTTCCTAAAATGTTCACTTTCCTCTTTAAACTTAACATTTCTAAGTTTCCAAAAATGTTCACCATACATTCATAATACATAAGACATGCCATTTCAGTATAATTAAATCAAAATGCATAGGCCCATTTTCAGGATGTTACAGATTATTTCTTTATGTCTCATTTGTGATACCTTACTTCTAGGGTGTAACAAGTTCGTCTATATTGGACATATAATTTTTGACAGACTGTTATCTGAATAACCATTTTAGTTCCCAATATCCCTTATATATGGTTTCCTGTGGAACTTTTCCTTGGTGGATATTTTCTCCATAGATTCTCCTTAGAGAGGAATAGTATTGACAGACATATTTGTCACATGGATTATCCTTCTTAGTACCTTTTCCTATCAACAGATCTTAACTGTCCCCTCTTTACCCAATAGACTATCCGGGTACTTTTGGTTGAACCTCTAGCCTCCTAAGTTTTTTTAAACACCTTCTGGCGTTTCTTAATGGCAGATCCTTATCTACAATCCTCAGATAACTCTTCTTTTGTTTGCCTAAACACTATCCACTACTGACACATCATTTCCTATGTCTGATTCTTGCTAAGTTAACACCCAAATGCCCTACTAGTTTTCATGAGTACTATTTTGGCGGACTACTTTTGTTTCTACTGCCTTTGCCTTATTTAATAGATTCCTCAAAATCCACTTGCTAACTATAGCTCGCCAATACTGACATTTTTTCTAACCTTTTTTCCATATTTGTGATGTTCCATAATTATCGTCTTGATGATCTATCATGTTTTAAATGTCCCAACAGACTACCCCATGTTTAATGTCCCAATAGGCTACATATGCTGTCATAGTCGAATTATGGTCTTACACATCATGCCGTACGTTTTATGTCTTGGAGGACTCTCCTTGTTGCCATAATCGAGCCATGGTCTTACACATTCTTACCCTATGTTTAATGTCCTGCCAGACTACCCCATGTTTAATGTCTCGACAAACTCTGTTGGTTGCCATAACCGAGTAATAGTTTTATACCTTATAATCCCCATGTTTACTGTCCCGGTGGACTCTATTGGTCGCTATAGCAGAGCTATGGTCTACACCTTATAATCTTCATGTTTACTGTCTCGACAGGCTTTGTTAGTCGCCATAGTCGAGCTATGGTCTTACACCTTGTAATCATTGTGTTTATTTTCCCAGTAGACTCTTTTAGTTGCCATAGTTGAGCTATGGTCTTACACATTAACCCTATATAAGCTGTCGCCCTGAAGAACCTTATTGTTGTTGTGGTGTCGCCCCGAAAGACCTTACCGCATTCACAATGTCACCCCATAGAGCCTGCTGATCGTCATCGCGGTGTTGCTCTATGGAACCTAATAAAAATTGATATCGATTCATCTCATATCTAACCTTGATGCATGATCACCTTGGTGTCCCCTCTGCAAGGCTCAAAGCTTTGCACATCACAGTTTGCAATTAGCAACACTATATGGCGATATCTTAATGAAATTCCACTACCTTATTCATCCACCCGTTCCTCCATTTTTCCACTTTTAACCTTGATGCCCGAACACCACAGTGTCCCCTCCATAAGGTCTGGAGCTTTGCATATCACGGTTTACACCTAGCAACACTGTAACACCCCATAGACGAGCCTAAAAGTTTTGGCCTCACAAGTGAAGGGCTCGCCAGTGTTCTGACGAACTGGGCATTCGCCAATGTTCCGTGAAATAGGTGTTTTCCAAGGTTTAGATGAGCTGGGGGTTCACCAAAAGAGTATTAATAAAGGGGTTCGCTAGTAGTAGTGTATGCCTAAAGATGTGGTAAAGGGTTCGCCAGATCCATTACCAGGTTTGGTTCGGTAGTTTCTCTTTGAGGTAGGTTCATTAATGTGATGGTGAGCTGGTGTTCTCCACTTTGTTTAGTGAACTGGGGTTCACAAGTTAAGTTGCGAACAAGGGTGTGCTAGGTAAGTTATGAACTGGGGTTCACTAGTCTTGTTGCGAACTGGGGTTTACCAATCAAAGATACAATTAGACTCGAATTAGGAAATAAAGATTTAGTGTATCTAATAATACTTTGCGTGCAAGTAATAACTTTCTTAAGTCAAGTAGGGTATCCAAAGATTATCAGGACTCTTAGGTCCATAAATATTATTTGTCGTAATTTGGTGTAGTATATTAAACTAGTTTTCATACTTAATGAGCTTAAATACGAGTAATTTTAGCATGATTTAGTTATGTTTTCCATCTTAGCTTTAAATTCAATAAAAAAGTGTAGTTTAAGTCATTTTATGACCTTAAGTGCCGAATAAGGCCTAAGGGTGAGCTATTGTACTAAGTGAGTGTAAAGGATACCATTCAAAGATATAGGAACTCAAAGTTGGTCATTGTGTTGCAACACAAAAAGTTCAATGTAGCAACATAGGGAACAGAATACAAGAATTTCAAGTCTGCATTTGGTGTCGCGACACACCCTTGAAACCAAACCTGAACCAAGCAGATTGCCTTCAATGTCGTGACACAGGCACTGGGGTATTGCGACACCGGCCATGTATGGGAACAATTACAAGCAAGGGGCATTTTGGTCCGTATAAAAGAAATTAACACAAAAACGTCAACTAACCTAGGGTTGAGGACGACGACCAACCTTAACTCTATAAATAGGCTCTTTAGACACTTGTTTAGGGACGGTTTTGGATATTCTTAGTTTTTCTCTGTAATTTAGTTTTTAGTTTTCTTTTCTTTTAGGCTTTAGATTTATTTTTCAGTTCTTTACATTTGTGTTCTTCGTAGGATCTAATTTGTAAACACGATCAAACGCTAGTGGATTTCTTCACTTCATTAATCAATTACAATTAGGATTCTCTCAACTTTATTCTTGATTTATTATTTATGCATATCTTTATAATCAAGTTTATGATGTTTAAGGATTCCATAAGAAACTAACCCTCTTATTGGGGATTAACGAGTGGAGGTGCGATTGACTAACTACTACGTAAGGTTTTCTTAGCGGATCAACTATTTGGAAGAGGAAGAACTTAAACCCTAGGCTTGACGACCTTAGGAAGTCATTTAGGTAGGAATTATCCCAAAATTGGCATATCTATGAAAACCTTAGCCCAGAATTGGTATGGACTGTGAGGTGGAGAGATAAGTAGTTCTTGTCGACTCGTTAGTTTAGTTGAAAATCGAGAGATACTACTAGGTTCACGACTAGTTGATTGAATAGAAACCCAAAATAGGAATTAGTTATGACCACAGAAGCGACCTAATCACCCTTACATAGAGTTGATTGAGTTTATATTTTAGTTATTTGAAGTTCACGTTATTTATGCAATTTTTATTTTTTATTTATAAAAACCAAAAATCTCTTATTTATATTTACTCTTAATATAATTTATTTAATTTACTAATTAATTTTATTGCATTTAGGTTGACTTTAATTTAGTACTCGCCTCCTTTGGGTACGATCCTCGGAGTACTCACCTACTTCATTGTAAAAAGTATATTCTGACTGACATGTATACTTTTAGACACGCTTTAATTCCACATCTTTAGTAGCAATGTTCACACTGAATGTCAAGTACATCCAGGAGGCGGTCAAGTTGTTGGTGCATTGCGGGAGGCAACATCACTAGATTAATTTTAGTTTTTTGCTTTTATAGAATAATTAGAAAATTTATAAATTATAGATACAATTTTATTTTATTTTTACTAAAGTCCTTTATTTTGTTTTTAGTATCGATTGTATGACTTGTAGTAGGGTAATACCCATAGAGTGACCACTAATCCATAAATGCTAATTTGTAGAAATCATCGGCAGCAACATCAACAATAACAGATGCAAAACTGACCGCCTCGTACTTACCGGTGTCTAGAGTGTGAATACTGTAACTAAAAATATGAATATGAGGCGATGTCCATAAGTATATGGGTCGAGTTTTAATATAGTTTTTACAACGGAATAGGTCGTTATTCGAGGATCGTATCCAAGGGAGGCAAGTACTAAATTAACATTAACCTAAACAAAATAGAATTAATTAGTAATCTAAATAAATTATATTACAATAAGACATAAAGGAAAGATTTTTGGGATTTTATAAATAAAGGAATAAAAATATCATAAAAGAATTAATTTTGGAAAACTAGGATAATTACTTAATCAAAACTAGGCATGGGTGATTAGCTCACATTGGTGGTCATAACTATTCCTATTTTAGGTTTCTATTCAATCAACTAGTTGTTACCCTAGCAGGATCTCTCGAATCCCTTCCCTCACATTATTTTCTGTGTGGTGTAATTTTGCTTCAAACCTTAGCAAATGTCACACTATGTTATTAAAATAAATGTTGTAGGAGTGTTAACAAGTAAGTGAGTTAGTCCAATGGTTAAGAGCTTAATTAGTTTCCATAAGGTCTTATGTTCTATTCTCAATATCCTTATGATTTTTATTTAATTTTTGGCTCATAAAACCATGGTCAACACACCCTAAAACCGTCTACAACATTGCCTTATAGGCAAAGGTTCTTTCATACTTTAACTAGTCAACCTACCATCTTTTGCGCCTTTTTTCATTCCATGCCTTCCCTTATTTCCTTTTCTTCTCCCTATTTTACTTGCTTACCTTTGTATTAATGTATGCCACCCCAAGCACATGAAACCATCCACATTAAATTTTTTTTTCATCTTTTCCATTCCTCTTTCTACTCTCTTTGTCTCATTCTCTTTCCAAAAAGTAGAGTGTTGACTAGGTAGTTGTCTAACCCTTGAAGGCTACGCACAGTTTTTTATTTTTGCAAAAATCTACTCTTTCTCCTCCTTTGAACCACCTTATGCCCATTGTTCTCCTCCATCTTTTACTTCATTTTTCATTCATTTTTTTAGACCACCACCTTCCACCACCATTAGTTAACTGCACCACCACTGGACCATCGCTGCACCACTGTCTAATCACCACCATGACCACCACTCTTCTTTTACTTTCTTCTTTTTCATAAAATCTTACTGGATTTTTTTATCATTTTAATCCTCTTATATCATCTATTTATTTGATTTACTCTTTATCAAGCAATCCTCCTCTCTAGACCACATTGACTCAACATAATGTTGGTTGGCATAAGCATAAGTATGGAATAACAATGGATGTAACACCCCAAACCCAGTCTATGCGTTAAGACCAGATTTGACATGTCACACGAATTGAACATACGTATAGTCTTTTATAGATTCAAAGAAAACGAATTTTCAAAAAGATTTTGAAAAGGTGTTTATTGAAAACGAGGTTGATTGTTAAATCTAATAATTTGAGACGTAAAAATTTATAATTTAAATACCTAAGAAAAATTTATTTAATGTTCCGAGAATTTAAGAGAGTTCGAAGAAATTTTGAAAAACAAAGATTTTAAAAGAATTGTTACAAAGAAACTTTCGAGTTAAAATATTTAAGAATGAAAACCCTTTTTCATGTTTATTTACTAAAACGTTTATTTCTATTTTAGAAAAATAAAATCCCACTTAAGTACTTTAAAGCATATCATAGAATCCATCCATAGGTAAAACATCCATAAAATTTAACGGAGGCCTTATTACAACATAACTTAAATAGAAAATATTAAAAGTACTTTAAAGAAATCCAAAATTTAAATAACCTATTATTAGTAGTATGGTCTCCTTTGAGTCGTCCCCCCTACCAAGCATCAAATCCTTGATCATTACGAGAAGGGTAAAGAAAGCGGGGTGAGTTACTTAGAACTCGTGTGTAACTCACTTACCATAGTCCTTTGTGCCAAAACCATTTAAGCATTTATTTGGGCTGAGCCCATTACAAATATAACAATTTAACATGTATAGAATGCATGTGATATGCAATTCCCAAAACCAAACCTAAATTTCCATCCGCTACACACCACCAGTACCAACCAAAGACTTTGTGGGGAGCTTTAGTCACCCACCCCGCTAACACACCAAACGGGGCATTAAGCCATATATCAAACTGGGCATAAAGCCATATATCAAACTGGGCATAAAGCCATATATCAAAATGGGCATAAAGCCATATATCAAACTGGGCATAAAGCCATCAGAATTTTGTAGCAAAGCTACCAGAATTTCTCTACATCAAAATAGCCCAACCCATGCAATCATGTATATAATATGCATAACAATCCATTCATATAATTATTCCAACATAAGGCCCATTATAAAAGTTATTACAATCTGGCCCATTTCACATTTTGGCCCACATAATCTCATATCACATTTGGCCCATTTAGCAAATATCATATATGGCCCATTTATCAAATATCACATATGGCCCATTTATCAAAATCACATATGGCCCATTTATCAAATATCACATATGGCCCATTAATCAAATATCACATATGGCCCATTAATAAAATATCACATATGGCCCATTAAGTCACTTTTATCGATTTAGCCCATTAAGGGCAATTTCGTAATTTTCACAATTTTAATACCGATTTCATAGTTTTTACCATTAAAGTGTTACATATACCATTTTACCCGATATCATCAACTTTGCGATTTTAATCTAGCTATTAATACGATCTGGTTATCTAACCCGTGAGATACGGTGTGAGATTACACACTTGATTACGGTGAGCTCTACACTTTCCTGATCGTCGACTCCTAAAAATGTTATAACGCTCGATTAGAACACTTAACACTTAAAATAAATCTATTCTAAGATAAGCGATCTAGATTTTTACCCTTGGAAACTCGAACAACTACTATTTGTCGGTTCTCTCCGGTTGACGGTTCACAACCCGGTGGAAAATCCCGAATCGTTGGTGCCTCACGACTACGAACAACCTCGAATAATTGATTTTCACCGGATGAAGGTCCACAACCAGGTGGAAAATCTTGGATTGCCAAAATAGCCCTTCGTTTGAATCTAGAGGGAATAGCGAATTCGCCCCTCTTCTGATCACTATTCACCACCCTTTTGATCCTATCTTGCTTGCCTAAATTGACAAAAAATATTAGTCCAACTAATATTTCGAAAATTAAGACGATTGATTTTAAGGGGCAAAATCGGCTTACCATGAAATCCTTTCGTTCAAAGGATGAAAATCAAGCGATAGCGTCCCTAAAGTAACATCGATTAGTAAACCCCATCATTAACGAAATAATGAGTAAAATAGAATTCTTGATAGAAACCCTTACCTTAAAACTTTGGGCCGAATCCTAGCGATTCACGACGATTTCAGACACTCCAAGTTCTGGCCTTCCACTAAGTTTCTATGATGGAGAAAAAGATTTGAATGAGATATTGTGTGATAACGATCTCGATCCAAAAAGACCATCCTACACCAACATGTAAATTCGGCACAAAGGAAAAGGGAAAAAAATAAAAATACTAAAGTATTATCCTAGCCACTTACCGAGTGATCAAAGTGCGAGAAAAAAAGAATGAAATGATTTGAGAAGAACATAAGTGTAGTAAAATATTTGGCTATGAAGAAAAAAAATTGAAGGAGATAGTGTTAGCAACATTCGACCATGGAGGAAAAGAAAAGGAAGAAAATGTTGGATAGATTTTGTAAGAAGAAGGAGATGAAATAAAGGTATAGGACAATTAGGTGTTTCGGTTTTGATTCATTTCAAGAATGAAACATGAACAAAGAGAGGGGTTTGAGGCTAGAGAGCATTCGGCAATGGAGAAAGAAAAGAAAAGAAAATGGCCTTCCTAGGTGTTATAGTTTGGCACTAGGAAGAAATGACTTGAAAGAATATGCAAAATAAGACCAAAATGGTCAAAATATGAATAACTAAAAGAAAACAAAGATGCTTACCTAATGCTCAAAGTGCATTCGGCTAGGAGAGAAAAGATGAAGAGAAAATGTTTTGAGAGAAAACAAAATGACCAAAAGAAATGTGCCCAACAAGCACCTATCCTTACTCAAAAGTCTTCAAAAATTCAGCCACCCCTCTTTAGCCCCTAAAACCGTCCAAGTTCATGGACACAAGGTCAAAGTTTGGCCAATCCAAACTTTTCAAAACATCCTCCTTGTAACACCCCAAACCCGGCCAATACACCACGACCGAATCTGGTATGTTACGGGGAAATTCGTATTTGAGAGGTTAGGTTTCCGGTTAAAGTGTTGATGAAAACTCTTCACTATATTTGTACTTGTAAAAACCTTGAGTATGATTATTTAAAACCGATAGTGAATAAGTTTGGAAAACATTTGAGTTGCACAAGTTTTAAATTACAGCGTGATACCCAATGGTAAGGTTTAAAACATATCGCTTCCAAGTTTTGAAAACCTTATCTTTCCAAGTTTTATCCAATATTAACCCAATAATTTGTTAAGGCTTATTTGAAATCAAATCTAAGCATATATATAACCAAAACAAAAAATTTTAAAAGGCCTTTTACAATCCCAACAAACCAAATAAAAAAAAATATGAAATATAGTACCAAGTTTTTAAATCGATTAACTCAATTTATTCATGGCATGGTCACCTCGAGTCCACCGGCTCTATGTCCGCGATCTAAGTGTCACCTGGAACGATAAGGGAGAAGGTGAGTCGCAAGACTCAGTGCATAAATCCCCCTCCCAATGAATTCAACATACTAACACACACCATAACAAAGCAATACAATTAATGCACCCAATCCTAACCATCCATAACACCTTTTTCTACCCCGTGTGGTGCCAAACCACTGGTGATGCCAAAGTCACGATATCCATCAATGTGGTGCCAAACCACTGGTGACCCAAAGTCACGAATAATCCATCTATGGGGCCAACCCACGTGTGATACCAAATCACTGGCGATGATCCCGTAACTCAAAAGTGGGGCCAACCCACGGTGGTGTTAAACCATTGGACGAGTCGTGATGAGGTGCCAAACCTCTGGTGACCCAAAGTCACAAATGTGATACCAAATCCTTTGGTGACCAAGTCACGAATAGTCAAGTTGTGGGGCCAACCCGTGTGATACCAAATCACTGGCGGCGATCCGTAATATCAAGCTGTAGGGCCAACCTTTGTGGTACTAAGCCACCGGACAAGTCATTGTGAGGTGCCAAACCTCTGTGACCCAAAGTCACAATAAATCGATCTATGGTACCAAACCTTTGGAGGTGCCAAACCTCCGTGTCCCAAAGACACGGATATCATATTCCCCTCCTCTCATATCACCCATCATCATACCGACTCATGTAATGTATGCAAATCATGCAAATCATGCTAACATGTTTAGTGTTGCATCTCATAGCACATACATCATAAATCATGATATCATGTATATCAACAATGAACTCAGAATCTAAACGGACTTACCCAAATCCGTGCACATACCCTTAGGGTATCACATCAATCAACCAACTGTTTGACCTTATTAAGCAATCGGGTTATTAAGCATATTACTAAGCAAAGAGTGTGTTAGTTTACACACTGTTAAAACATAAGCCTTAATCCCAAAGAACCGATCTAAGACCCTCGATTACCTTGCTCCTATAATCGGCCAAACATGAGATTAGCAACCTAGACCATTTGGCCAAAACAATTAAATCAAAGGGTTAACACTTGAACCCTTACCTTACAACTGATTTGATTTCCTACCAAATCCTGAACCAACGATGGTTCACCTCTGACAATCGGCCTCACCCTAACACGCAAACGATTAGTCTCAAAAACCTTCAGTTTATCGAATACTAAAAGAGGTAGACTATCAACAACCCTTACCACCACTTACCAACCAATTAACAAAGATGGAGGCTTTACTTGATCGATTCCAAACACCCGGAGGCCCTACGATAACCGGTTCCAAAATAAGAGATTAACACACAAGCCAAAAATGCTGAAATCGGCTCTTACCCATGTGAAAGTAGATAGAGAACAGAGAGGAAAAGAACAACATTTGGCCTAGCACTTACCTTCCTCTGAAAACACGATTGAAGAAAGAGAAGGATCACCCTTGCCCGAGACTTTCACCAAAACTAAACACAAGAAGGAAGAGGATCGCTATGGTTGTTTATAATAATCAACCAAGGTTCGACCTAAACACAAAGGAAGAAAACAAAAGAAAAGGGAGGAGAATGTTGATATTCTACAATAACCAAAATAGGAAAAAGAAGAAGAAAAATTGTTTAGGAGGGTGTGGTTTGCTTAGCACAAAGAAAAAGAAAAAGAGAGATATGGGAGGGTGAATAGTTCGGCTAAGAACAAAAGAAAAAGAAGCAAACCAAAAATAATGTCTAGAAATTCAAGAGGACATTCGGCTACCAGCAAAATTAAGAGAAAACAAAACAACTTTCGGCAAAGGTATGGTTGCTTGAAGCTTTCGATTTCAAGGAAGAACAATGAGAGACTTACTTTGAAAATTCAGCTTTGGTATACTAAACTAAAGCTGACCGAAAGACACCAATAAGCCTAAGAGAATTTCGGCACTTCCCACACACGTACCAAAACCTGTCACTCCCTCCATGAAGCACCCAAGATTTGGCCACCACCTCCAAACACTCATGGCCACTAATTCAAATCACTTTGAACTAGTCAACCTCCTTGATTTACTCTCCACCCACCATTCAACTTATTCGATTTGGTCCACCTTCAACCACCTTGGCGTCAAAAAAAAAAATGGGAAGCAAAAAGTGAGACTTTCGCAGCTCGAACATGGGATCTCCTTCCCTTGCAAGTGACGCCAAACTCAAGCTCTAAGTGGCGTCCTTCTGCCACCTTGCCAACCCTCTTTTTTTGTGCTAACATCCACTTAAAAATACCTATAACCCCTTAGCTCCTTCAACTCTATTCACTTAAAGCTTAAAAACTAAAATTTTCCCTACCACTCAGGCTTACACCAGGCTTACAACTAAGCCCCAAAACATCAAAAACACCCACACCGTAGACCAAACACATGCAAACAATGCAATAACAAAATAGCCCCTATTCCAGGATATTACAGTTCTACCCCCCTTAAAAATAATTTCGACCTCGAAATTACAGTCAAAAGAGTTGAGGTATTCTTCGCCTCATTGCATCCTCTGGTTCCCACGTAGCTTCTTCCACACCATGATTCCGCCATAGCACTTTTACCAAAGGAATCGACTTCCCACCTGGGACTTTCACATCTCGATCTAGAATCGACTGGTTCCTCCTCCATGGTCAAACCGAATTCACCTCGATATCGTCCATCGCTACGACATGCGATGGATCTAAACGATATCGCCTAAGCATCGAAGCGTGGAATCGTCGTGAATCGACTTAGCTCACTGGCAACTCAAGTCGATAAGCTCATGGTCCCCTCGTCTTAGTACCTTATACGCCCAATAAACCTCGGACTTAACTTGCCTTTCCTCCCGAACCTCAACACTTTCTTCCATGGCGAGACCTTCGGAAAGACCTTATCACCCACGGCAAACTCTATATCTCTACACTTGAGATTAGCGTAAGATTTCGCGTCTGAAGCTTCCTTCAATTGAGCCTGAATCAACAACCTTGTCTTGATCTACGCAACCAACTCTGGTCCCAACATCTGACGTTCACCCAACTCCGTCCAACATGTAGGTGAGTGACACTTTCTACCATACAACGCCTCATATTGTGCCATCTTGATGCTTGTTTGGTAACTATTGTTGTAGGCGAACTCAGCTAATGGTAGAAACTCTTGCTAACTACCTCTGAAGTCCAGAACACAACCTCGTAGCATATCCTCTAAGATCTATATAACCCTTTCCGATTTGCCCGTCAGACTACGGGTGAAATACCGTCTTTGAAATCAAACTCGCACCAGAGCACGATGCAACGCTTTCCAGAACCTTGACGTAAATCTGGGATCCCTATTCGAGATGATCGATACTGGCACACCGTGCAGCCTCACTATCTCTGACACATACAACTTCGCTAACCTCTGAAGTGAGTAATCTACCCTCACTGGAATGAAGTGAGCTGATTTAGTCAGACGATCCATAATTACCCAAACTGAGTCCTTCTTGCTAGGCGTAAGAGGTAATCCACTGACGAAATCCATAGTTATCCTTTCCCACTTCCACTGTGGAATCTTCACTGGTTGAAGCAACCCTGACGGCAACTGATGTTCAGCCTTGACCTGCTGACATGTCAGACACTTC
Source organism: Gossypium rotundifolium (assembly GCA_025506655.1). NCBI lineage: Eukaryota > Viridiplantae > Streptophyta > Magnoliopsida > Malvales > Malvaceae > Gossypium > Gossypium rotundifolium. Next base: position 166,486,829 of record CP106722.1, on the reverse strand, counting down.
TCTATAAACTCGGTCACTTCCCTCTTTAGACCCGACCACTTAAACTGCTCTCTTAGATCCCGATACATCTTACTACCTCCAAGATGCATAGCGTAGGGGCTGCTATGTGCGTCCTGAAAAATCTTCTGCCTTAACTCGATATCCCTCGGCATACAAGCTCTCCCTTGAAAACACAACACTCCATCACTAGCCAAACTGTAACCCTCCAAACCACTATTCTGCACTTGCGATCTCTACGCATTTAGAACCTCATCCTCTAACTGTTTCTCCTTAATCGCTCAACCCACGTGAAGCAACTTGTAATTACGCTGAATACTTGGCCGTCATATAAACTCAAATGGGCAAACATCGCTCTTAAGTCCACTACAACCTTACGGCTCAACGCGTCTGCCACTACGTTAGCCTTGCCCAGATGATACTCAATCGAATAGTCGTAATCCTTTAGCAACTCAATCCATCTGCGCTGCCTCAAATTCAAATCCTTTTGAGTCAAAAGGTACTTTAGACTCTTGTGATCTATGTATACTATCGATCTCTCTCCGTACAAGTAGTGCCTCCAAATTTTCAAGGTGAAGACTACTGCCGCTAACTCCAAGTCGTGCGTCGGATAATTGATTTCATGTGGCCTCAGCTGCCGAGATGCGTAAGCCACAACTTCCCTTCCTGCATCAGTACACAACCCAAACCTGTATGTGATGCATCGCAATATACTGTGAATTCCTTTCCTGCCTCAGGTTGAATTAGAACTGTAGCTTCAGTCAAAATCTTCTTCAACTTGTCGAAACTCTCCTGCTGCTTCTCACCAAACGAAGCGGAACTCCTTTTCTTAACAACTTGGTCATCGTACACTGCGATCAACGAAAATCTTTCTACAAATCTTGGTAGTATCACGCCAAGCCCGTAAAACTCTAAATCTCGACCATCGACTTAGGTGGCTTCCAATCCAAAATCGCCTCAATCTTTCGAGGATCCACTAATCCCTCGGTGACACCATATGACCCAAGAAGGTCACCTCCTAAGCGAACTCGCACTTACTAAACTTAGCATAAAGTCGCTTCTCCTCGGAATCGCAACACAACTCACAAATGCGATCATGCTCCTCCTCGGTCATTGAATACACTAAGATGTCATCTATGAATACTACGACAAACCGATCCAAATATTCTTTGGAACACCTATTCATCATATCCATGAATGCTTGGTAGCGTTAGTCAACCCAAGCGGCATTACGTAAACTCATAGTGCCCATACCGAGTACTAAAGCATTTGTCTTGTAGATATCCGCCTCCTTCACCTTTAGCTGGTGATACCTGGATCTTAAATCGATCTTCGAGAATACAGACTGCTTCCTTGGTGATCAAACAAGTCATCTATCGTGTCAATGGATACTTGTTTTGATCGTCACTTATTCAATGGCGGTAGTCTATACACATCCGCATAATACCGCTCTTTCTTCTTGATAAAGAGTACCGACGCTCCCCAAGGTGAAACACTTGGCCTGATAAAGCCTCTGTCCAACAACTCCTGGATCTGAGCCTTAAGCTCTACTAACTCTTTTAGCATCATCCTATACAGAGCAATAGATACTGACGCAGTTACGGGTAACAGATCTATCCCGAACTCTACCTCACGATCTGGTGAAAATCCCGGAAGCTCCTTTGAAAACACATCAACAAATTCCTTAACTGTTTGGACCTTCCCTACAGTAGACTCCTTAGCCTCCAAGGCATACACATGAACCACATATGCTTCACAGCCCTTCTTGACCATCTTCACTTTTAAAGCGGACACCACGTTGGATAAGTAATCTCTTCTATTACCTATCATGACTACCTCATCACCCTTAGTCGCCTTAGAACCATGCGCTTAGCAGCGCAATCCAACCTCGCTTTGGTACTTAACCAACTAGTCCATCCCAAGAATCGGATCGAACTCTCCAAGCGGTCATTCCATCGATCGACCTCAAACACTACCCTTTGGAGTTCTAGGGTACATCTCTATCTGACTTATCTACAACTACTGAGTGACCTAGAGGGCTAATTATAGTCATCGCCTAGAAGATATCTCGAGTCTAAATCCAAGGTCTCCACTATGCTACTCACTTAGCGTATGAATGCGTTGCACCCACATCAATCAAAGTAGTAAATGGAGAACCAAATATCGAACGCATCGGTTATGACGTCCGATTGCATCGCCCTCCTCTCGGTATTGTCAGCATATACTAACCCAGTGTCTTGCCTCAAAATTACCGCACCTCTTGCCGGTGCTCCGCGCCCCACCGTAACCATTACCTCCTCTACCATTACCACGACCCTCTGCGGTGGCGGTCCATTATTCCAAATCGAGTACGATCCCCGACCTCGGTGAATCCTAGCCAACTTACGCGGACAGTCCCTCACACGGTGGTCGGTGAACCACACTTAAAACATCCTCTTCCACCGGTCCAACATCCTCCCCAATGAGCTTTGCAGACATGATTACACTGTGGCGGTCCACGATTAGCGAACAACGAACCTACAGATCGATTCGCCCACTCATCAGCCCTTTTTTCGAGGATTACCGACGACCGGAAGATTCAAAACTCCTCTTATGCTGTTCCTATCCAAGTTCTGCCTCACAGACTCTTTAACCCCTTCGGCTACCTTAGCCTTTTCTACCAGGACAGCAAACTCACGCTCCTACTGTGGAGCAATCAGCAACCTTAATTCATCTCTCAGACCATCCTCGAATCGAACACACCTCTCGTGTTCAGTAGCCACAATGCCCCTAGCATACCGACTCAGCCTCAAGAACTCTGCCTCGTACTCCGACACAGACTTACTCCTCGCACCAAATTTGAAATGCCTTTCATTGATCATCAATGTAGCTAGATCTAATGTACTTTTTACGATATGCACCTTAAAATAATCCCAAGTAAGATCTTTACACAAAGATTGTCTCCAACCGTGAGCCACCACTGGTATGACTCATCTCGAAGAAGCGATACTATCCCCTTTAGCTTCTCTTGACGAGCCAGTCCAAATCGTCCATGATCCGCCTCGTCGCCTCCGGTAATACTCAACCGTGGCTGGGAGCCATACCGCACACACCTCGGAATACCTCATACTGTTTGCTCGGAGTCATTCAGGCATAGATTTTTGAGCTCCTGCGCCTCCACCTACTTCAGCTACCCTTTCCAGAACTCGCAGTATCGCCTGTGACACTGCGTCGTCCCCAGTCTGTTCCTGAAACTCACCACCTCTAGCTGGTGGTGGTACCGGTATCTCATTCTCGGACCCCTGACTAGACCCTACTGGTTCAGAAACTGTCATCCTACCCCGACCACGTCCACGACCACGTCCACCCCGAGCGCTCATGACTAAAATCTCGTCTTGTCTGATTGGAAGTTTATGCATTAGTAAATATTCCACTGTCTTTAAAGGAAAGAGTCTTATGAATATCTCTTATTAAAGAAGTTTTGTTTTCGCGAGTCCACAGAGTCCTATCGATTTCAGTTTCTAAAGTAATCTACTACCGCTAGTCATTCGGTCACATCACATCAAAAATCTCAAGCAACGATGAGGGTACTTACAGGCGATTGGTGCCGAGTCTCGGTGCCATGCCTTTCAAACTATTTATTTTAAAACAACATCACTTAAACCAATCTTTAAGACATTTTGGGCCTCGGGCCCACAGTCGAGCCTTTGAACTTAGCTCTGATACCACAATTGTAACACCCCAAACCCGGCCAATACATCACGATCGAATCTGGTATGTTACGGGGAAATTCGTATTTGAGAGGTTAGGTTTCCGATTAAAGTGTTGATGAAAACTCTTCGTTGTATTTGTACTTGTAAAAACCATGAGTATGATTATTTAAAACCGATAGTGAATAAGTTTGGAAAACATTTGAGTTGCACAAGTTTTAAATTACAACGTGATACCCGATGGTAAGGTTTAAAACATATCGCTTTGTAGTTTTGAAAACCTTATCTTTCCAAGTTTTATCCAATATTAACCCAATAATTTGTTAAAGCTTATTTGAAATCAAATCTAAGCATATATATAACCAAAACAAAAATTTTAAAAGGCCTTTTACAATCCCAACAAACCAAATAAAAAAAAATATGAAGTATAGTACCAAGTTTTTTAAATCAGTGCAACTCCGAATTTATTCATGGTATGGTCACCTCGAGTCCACCCGGCTCTATGTCCACGATCTAAGTGTCACCTGGAATGATAAGGGAGAAGGTGAGTCATAAGACTCAGTGCATAAATCCTCCTCCCGATGAATGCAACATACTAACACACACCATAACAAAGCAATACAATTAATGCACCCAATCCTAACCATCCATAACACCTTTTTCTACCCGTGTGGTACCAAACCCTTTGGTGGTGCTAAACCACTGGTGACCCAAAGTCACGAATAATCCATCTGTAGGGCCAACCCACGTGTGATACCAAATCCTTTGGCGGCGATCCGTAACTCAAAAGTGGGGCCAACCCACGGTGGTGTTAAACCACGTGGACGAGTCGAATGAGGTGCTAAACCTCTGGTGACCCAAAGTCACAAATATGATACTAAATCACTGGTGACCGAAGTCACGAATAGTCAAGTTGTGGGGCCAACCCACTGTGGTACTAAGCCACCGAGACAAGTCACGTGAGGTGCCAAACCTCCGTGACCCAAAGTCACAATAAATCGATCCGTGGTACCAAACCCTTTGGAGGTGCCAAACCTCTGGTGTCCCAAAGACACGGATATCATATTCCCTCCTCTCATATCACCCATCATCATACCGACTCATGTAATGTATGCAAATCATGCAAATCATGCTAACATGTTTAGTGTTGCATCTCATAGCACATACATCATAAATCATGATATCATGTATATCAATAACAGAACTCGTAACGAAATGGACTTACCCAAATCCGTGCACATACCCTTAGGGCATCACATCAATCAACCAACTGTTTCGGCCTTATTAAGCAATCATGTTATTAAGCATATTACTAAGCAAAGAGTGTGTTAGTTTACACACCTATTAAAACGCAAGCTTTAATCCCAAAGAACCGATCTAAGACCCTCGATTACCTTGCTCCTATAATCGGCCAAACATGAGATTAGCAACCTAGACCATTTGGCCAAAACAATTAAATCAAAGGGTTAACGCTTGAACCCTTACCTTACAACTGATTTGATTTCCTACGAAATCCTGAACCAATGATGGTTCACCTCTGACAATCGGCCTCACCCTAACACGAAAATGATTAGCCTCACAAACCTTCGGTTTATCGAATACTAAAAGAGGTAGACTATCAACAACCCTTACCACCACTTACCAACCAATTAACAAAGATGGAGGCTTTACTTGATCGATTCCAAACACCCAGAGGCCCTACAATAATCAGTTCCAAAATAAGAGATTAGCACACAAGCCACAAATACCCAAAATCGACTCTTACTCATGTGAAAGTTGACAGAGAACAGAGAGGAAAAGAACAACATTCGGCCTAGCACTTACCTTCCTCTGAAAACACGATTGAAGAAAGAGAGAAAAGATCACCCTTGCCTGAGACTTTCGGCCAAAACTAAACAAAAGAAGGAAGAGGGATCGGCTATGGTTGTTTATAATAATCAACCAAGGTTCGACCTAAACACAAAGGAAGAAAACAAAAGAAAAGGGGAGGGAGAATGTTGATATTTGGCCAAGAACCAAAATAGGAAAAAGAAGAAGAAAAATTGTTTAGGAGGGTGTGGTTTCGGCTTAGTACAAAGAAAAAGAAAAAGAGAGATATGGGAGGGTGAATAGTTCGGCTAAGAACAAAAGAAAAAGAAGCAAACCAAATAATGTCTAGGAATTCAAGAGGACATTCGGCTACCAGCAAAATTAAGAGAAAACAAAGCAATTTTCGGCAAAGGTATGGTTGCTTGAAGCTTTCGGTTTCAAGGAAGAACAATGAGAGACTTACTTTGAAAATTCAGCTTTGGTATACTAAACTAAAGCTGACCGAAAGACACCAATAAGCCTAAGAGAATTTCGGCACTCCCCACACACCTACCAAAACCTGCCACTCCCTCCATGAAGCACCTAAGATTCGACCACCACCTCCAAACACTCATGGCCACTAATTCAAATCACTTTGAACTAGTCAACCTCCTTGATTTACTCTCCACCCACCATTCAACTTATTTGATTTGGTCCATCTTCAACCACCTTGGCGTCAAAAAAAAAATGGGAAGCAAAAAGTGAGACTTCCACAGCTCGAACATGGGACCTCCTTCCCTTGCAAGTGACGCCAAACTCAAGCTCTAAGTGGCGTTCTTCTGCCACCTTGCCAACCCTCTTTTTTTTGTGCTAACATCCACCTAAAAATACCTATAACCCCTTAGCTCCTTCAGCTCCATTCACTTAAAGCTTAAAAACTAAAATTTTCCCTACCACTCAGGCTTACAACTAAGCCCCAAAACATCAAAGACACCCACACCGCAGACCAAACACATGCAAATAATGCAATAACAAAATAGCCTCTATTCTAGGATATTACACTCCTTGTAAAGTACCTTGTGTTTCCCCTACATACCATAACCTCATGATTCCCTACCTTAAGTTTACATTTGCCTTTTTCCTTTAGCCACCTTCCCCAAAAAATAAAGTCTAAGCTACCATAAATACTAGCTTGACCAGCACTATGAAGATAGGAAGCAAAAAATAAAAATTTCACATGCATAACAAGGGATTCAAACCTCTTTCCTCAAGCAAACACTCATGGCGCCATATCCCCTTTACTACTTGCTCATCTTATGCTAACTTAAACCTCTTACTTACCTTAAGCATTAAGGTTACTTGATTCACTTCAATAAAGTACTATTTACCAAAATTTATTCCAAAATCCAATTAAATCCCGAGCCTTCTTAAGACTATTAAAACACACATATTGAATCATTTCACTAGCTAAGCACCAAAATTATACAACATATCGATTCTCAAATTTTTTTTAGGATGTTACAATGGATATATATATGTCAACACTCTTCTCTCATTCATTTCTCATGGTCGATCGTAATATTGTATCGTTGTATGTTTTTTGGAATTAATATCCCTTATATTGTTTCGATGATAAAGGACCACATACGATTGTTTGGAATGTCAGTAATTTCGGAAGTAATTCATATCTCCGATCTAAATATCACAAGAGTAAGTATTGTCATAGAAGCCAAAGCTTAACCATTTATCAAAAATTTATGAAGGGTGTTTTAGTGGTGGAATATTCCTTTTGTGTTTAGATCTGAGATAAATCTAATAAAATCTGAAGTGTGCGTTAGAAGGATTTTTTGCATTAGATTTGCTTAGATAAGGTGTGGGTCTAATCTAAAATAAAAATAGATATATGTTAATTCTAAAATTTAAATAAATATTATTATTTATATTGTTTTTTATGGGAATACTTAAAGTATTCCAAAAGAAAAGGAAGATTAAACTCATTGATCTCATATTATACCAAGTAGGTAACCCACACCAACTAGCTTATGAAAAGTATGTTGTGTGGTTATGAATTTTACTGTTTGAAAAGTATGTTATTCTCATTCTCATGTTATGTGATATTATGGCATAATTGATTTTACATGACAAATAAATTGTTATATTTTGATATCTTGAAACAATATATGAAACTCATGTTAAACATGCCCTACATGATATTATATATTGAGAAATTCAATTTGCATGCTTTGACATGCCCAATGTGACAAGTGATATCTTGAAATGAGCAAAACATTTATATATGTTCATTACGACCATATCACATGCATAGGGTGGGATATTGTAAGGAGGAAGAATTGGTGGTTTCATCCACAACCTACATTGCAGCTTGTTTGCGAATATTAGTGGCATCGTCCACATTAGAGTGTTTGGACGGATGAGTTCTAAAAAACTCTTTTTGGAGTGTAGTGGTGATGGGTAGGATGTTTTATAAAAACTTGCATAATTTTTTTACAAAATTGCACTACCATGATCATGTGCATCAAATCTGATTATGTTGTATGATGAGTATGTGATTACTGTTATATAACTTATTATCATTTAACTTGTTATAAGACCCACACTGGACTTTAAAATCTCACCCTATTAGTTTTATAACCTTTCAGGTAATACACAGACTTAGAGCTTGGACTCAAAATGTAACATCCTAAATAATTGAGTATCATTATGTTGCTAAATGTTGGTTTGGGTTACTTGGAGTTAGAATAAATATTATTATTTAAGTGTACTTTAGAGTAAAGAAATTAAATGACCTTAAGACTTAAATTAATTAAGTACTAAAAGATGGCATAAGTTGAGCTAGTAGTAAAGTGGAGTTGGCGCCATATGTATTACCATGAGGGAAGGAGTTCGAATCACCTAGCATGCAACTAGGAATTTTTATTTTTGCTTTAGCTTGAGCATGTGTCAGCAAAGAGATAAGGCTAGGATGAGTTGGAATGTTTTATTTTGGTAAGAACACTAAGTATTTGGAAAGCTAAGGATAAGGGCTTGAAATGGGGGATTGTGTTTCATCAACTTAAGGAAAAAGGAGGGGAAAAAGGCTTAAGTGTAGGAAGGTGTTTTGGAAACTTCCTAATGGCCATTTGACCATTGTATTTGGACGGCATTGAGGCTAAGCGGGGGTGGCCGGTTTTGGTTGAGAGGATGGTAAGCTAGGATGATAGGAAAACCTTTTCATTTTGGTTATTTTAGCTTAAGCAAAGTGTTTATTTTCCTTTCATCTATCTTGCTCTCTAGCCGAATTTTACCAAACCCCTTGAGAAAGCTATAGCAATTTTCTTGTATCTTTTTTATCATTTGATCAATTCTTTGCCAACTATTCCCCCTAGAGCCGAAACCATAAACACACCAAAAAGACCATTCTTTTTCTTTCTTCTTCACAAAATCGATTATACCATCCTTCCAAAAACCCAAATTCTTTTTTCTCTTTTCTTTCTCCTTTCTTTTTTTCTTTCTTCTTTCTCTTTTGAAACCGAACCATACCATTCTATTTCCCTTTTCTTCATTTTTTTTCTTCATTACAATTTTCTTCAATTTTATTTCATCCATGGTAGAATGCATTTTGCTCTTGTGACAAATTTTCTTCATTTTCTTTTACCACAATCGATTTCAAGAATCAAGGTAAGGAATTTTTCTTTTAAGGATTCTTATTCATTTAGTATAGTTAGTTATTAATCGATTTCATTTTAGGGACACAATCACTCGATCGATTCTCGTGGAGCGAAGACAAACTTGTAAGCCAAATCTAAAATTTTATAAGCGTTAGTCATATTTCAATATTTATAGTCGGACTAATGATCGTACATCTTTAGAGACTTTCAAGATAGGCGAAAAAGGCGGTCCATAGTCTTGAAAAAGGCGGTTTCATAAAATCCCTAAATATAAAGCGAAGAAATGTTTGAATTCAGGATTTTCCACCGGTTGCGGACCATCAACCGAGGAGAATCAATTATTTGAAGTAGTTCGTACTCCCGAGCCCTTGTATGCGTTCGTGGATTCTCACGGCAATGAATCAATAAACGAGGAGAAACCAAAAATAGAAGTGGTTCAAAATCAAAGGGTAAGGATTTAGATCGAATACCAATAGTGTATTTTTGATAAATGATAGTATTCTAATGGTTCGTATTACGTTTAGGTGTTGACGAGCGGGAAGGTTTAGTACTCACGATATCAAGGTGTGTAACTTCACACTTTTCTCGGGTTGGATGTCATTCGTGGTATTGAGGAAAATCGTAAAAATGACAAAATCGGTATAATACGAAATAATTAGTATTTTGGTGAAATTTCATCAAAATTGTTAAAAAGGTAAAAATTATGAAAACGCCCTCGATGTGTAGGTAGTAAAATGAATACTAAATATCTCAAGTGTAAATGGGCCAAAAATGTGTTAGGTCGTAAAATGGGCCAATAAGTTTGCTAGTTAGTAAATGGGCCGAAAAATATGCTAGTTAGTAAAATGGGCCGAAATCTTGGATAGATAGTTAAATGGGCCAAGATCCTTGATAAATAATAAATGGGCCAAAATCTCTACTAGATCAATAAATGGGCCGATATCTCTGTTAGATCGATAAATGGGCCGATATCTCTGTTAGATCGAAAATGGGCTAAAATCTCTATTAGATCGTAAATGGGCCATAATCTCTGTTAAATTGTTAAATGGGCCAAAATCAATGCTAGATCGCTTAATGGGCCAGAAATTTTGCTAGATCGCTAAATGGGCCAAAGATGCTAAATAGTTATATGGAATAAATGATATATTGTATTATGGGCCTTAATAAAAACCTGAAATATTGACTTATATATATATTGGGCCTTTTTGATAAAATCATCATATGTACATAGGCAATTTTGCATACATGTTGCATGGGTTGGGATTAACAATGAAGAGAAGAAAGGCTCATTGCCAAAATCTAGTTCGGTAGTTTTGCCACAAAATAATTAAGCGGTGATTGCCTCTAGTTCGGTGGCTATGCCACAAATATTTTAATGGCTCAATGCCTCTAGTTAGGTGACTCTGTCACAATCTAGTTAGTGGCTCGCCACAAATATAAAATGGCTTAATGCCTACGATTGGTGTGATGGCGGGGTGGGTTGACTTGATCCCAGGTGTGATGGTTGGTGCGGGTGGTGTATAGCGGATGGAAATTAGGTTTGGGTGGGAAATTTCATTTACGCATGCATTCCATTATTTATCTTGTAAATCTTGATATTGGGCTCAAGCCCAAAATCATGACTTGATGATCCGCCCGATGGATTAAGTAAGTAAGTTATACCTGAGTTTCGAGTAACTCACACCTCAAATTTTTCCTCTCGGGTAATGGAAATTGATGTGGACTTGGGGTGAGGATGACTTCGTGGAGGCCATCTCGCAAACATGGGTTTAATAAACTTTGAACTTTTTAATAAGTACTTTCCTTATTTTACTATTTTGGGTATAATGTAATAAGGCCTCTATTATTATTATTTTATGGTTTTTATGTGTGGATGGATTTCAATTATGTTTTGGATATTTTAATATGGGCTTATGTTTATCATATAATATTTTATTAAAATATTTTGGGTTTTCAAACATACGAGATTCTTTAACTATTCTTATTTCCAAATACTTTGAACTCTTATAAAAAATTACTTTAGAGTTTTGATAATTAAAAATTAAATGACGAGATTTTCAACTTATGTTTCTCAAATACATCAAACTTAAAATTATTTCTCTTGTTTTTTTTAAAACTCAAATTTCAAAGGGTTTTGAAATACCGACTCATCTAAATTATTAAGATAGTTTGATCTATGTAACAAACCAAATCTCGTCTTAATGCAAAGGCCGGGTTTGGGGTGTTACACAAAATTCGGATGAGCCTCTCGGATGGATGTTTTAATAATGTGTTTATGAAATATTTGGAATTTTTTTGGGACTTTGGGACATTGGACTTTATAATTAGGTTGTTTCTTTATTTTTACCATTTTAAATTGTCATGCATGCATGATTGATGGGTTCACAAATATTTTGAATTATTGAAATCCTTTAGATTATTTGTGATTTTTACTTGCTTTTAAACAAGTTTATAAATTTGTGATTTTTCTAAATAGTTTCAAAAGTTCCAAGAAAAACCATTTCCAATCATTTTTACATATTCAAAACACATTAAAGCATGCCAAAACATACCAAAATCATCCAGCCTAAATGCCTAACCAATATACCTTCAATGACACCTCAATATGAAACATAAACACCCATCATCCAATAAAACATGAACTATAAGAAAAAATCTTTCAGCATCCTTCAAATGCAAAATAACACATACCAATATTCAATCATCATTCAAACCATCAAATGTTCATTCAATTTATCATAATATCATATCTTACCATTACCAAATTAGTTATTCTTCAAACACAAAGCATTTCAAGGTTGCCTATTAACCAAAACTACCAACACAACCATTTAAGGGCATCTAGATTTCAACTTATGCAATCACCATCACAAACCACAACCAACCAAGTTACCAAATAGGATTTACATAAATATACATACCATAATTTCAAGTGCCCATCATATAACCAAAATACTTATAATTTACATATCCAAAACCCTATTTACATGCCACTTATAACTGAGGCAAAATAAACAAAAAGGCTACCAAATAAGTTACCGGATAGTTTGATCTCCAATGACGTTCCAATCAATAATGAAAATCCAACAATCTACAATGAAGCAAACCAAATAAAGTAAGCTTTCATAAGGCCTAGTAAGTTCGTAAAACAAAACAATACATACCTGCTAACTTAATTATAAAATATACAAAACATGAAACTAACGATCCTTGCTATATATTATCATTTAAACTTTTTGAAATACTTAAACTTAGATGATTCATATCATCAAAATACAACGCATCAAATAATCACATACCAAGATATGATTCATCATATCATCTCATTTCATTTCCCTTTTAATAATTAATTATTTTGCTCGGAGAAGGATAGTAAATCAACTTTGGATACACGAGAGGGTAATGCTCACACGAGCTAACCTAAGGATTTGAACCGATGCACGATGCTGCTCACACAAGCTTTAGAGAATTCGCAACACATGCAGGATCTCAAGTCATCGGTATGATATACTTCACCGGTACATAGTACCTGATAAATATATATCGGCTCAAAGCCTACTAAATAACCACTGACTCAAGGCCTGCCAAATAAACACCGATTCAAGGCCTACTAAATAAACACCGGTTTGAGGCCTACTGATAAACCGTACAAGTAACATATTTTAGGCCCACATTTAGCATACTTTTGGATGATTTATCCCTTTAAATTATGTAATTTGGTGCTCTTAATCCGTTGTTTTCATGTTTTATACTCAGGAGAGCACAGGAGGATGAAAAGAACGAGAAATGGGCCTAAAACGGATTAAATTGGGTCAAAATGGAAATCGACATGTCCTGGGCCCAAGACCACACGGTCGTGCCTTCTTAATGAACTCGAACACAGACTGGGCCTCGAAACACACGACCGTGCCTCATCAACAGACTCGAACACGGCCTGGCCACAATTCACACGGGCGTGACCCTGCCGTAGCCAAGAAGAGTTTTACTCAGAATTGGATACTTGGAGGCAAAGAAACACATTCCAAAGCCTATTCAAACACCCTAGGAGGAATTTTGGAGGCTATGGATGTTGCTGTGGGAGATGTCCGGACTGTAAGGGACTATGTTGATGTGTTTCCAGAGGAACTTCTAGGTCTACCTCTGGACCGTGAGGTCAATTTGGTATAGACTTGTTACCCGAACCGCGCCAGTATCTATAGCTCCGTGTCGGATGGCTACCAAAGAATTGGTAGAGTTGAAGCGCAGATTCAGAATTGTTAGATAGAGGCTCATCCGACCAAGTGTATCGTAGTGAGAGCTCCAAGGCTTTTGTCAAGAAGAAGGATGGGACAATGAGGATGTGTATAGACCGTCAACGGTGAACAAGTTAACACTAAAGAACCCCGGTATCCTTTGCCGGGATTGACGATCATTCGATCAACTCAAAGGAGCATCGGTGTTCTCAAGATTGACCTTAGGTCAGGTTACCATCAGCTTAAGGTAAAGGAGGTTGATGTCCACAAGACGGCATTCCGTACTCGGTATGGCCACTACGAGTTTTTGGTGATGCCATTTGGTTTGACGAATGCACCAGCCACGTTTATGGACATGATGAATCGGGTTTTCTAACCCTACCTGGATCGGTTCGTTGTAGTCTTCATAGATGACATTTTGGTGTACTCGAAGTCGGAGGAGGAGCATGACGCACATCTTCGTGTGGTTCTGCAAGTTTTAAGGGAGAAGCAGTTGTACGTCAAATTCAGTAAGTGTGAGTTTTAGCTCAAGGAGGTAACCTTTCTAGGACATGTAGTTTCAGCTGAGGGCATCAGGGTAGATCCCCGTAAGATTGAGGCGGTATTGGAGTGGAAGCCACCAAAGTCGATTACGAAAATTTGAAGTTTTTTGGGGTTGGCAGGATATTACCGAAGATTTGTGGAAAAATTCTCCTTAATCGCGGCACCGTTGACTAAGCTGTTGAGAAAAGGAGCTCCGTTTGTGTGGGCTAAGAAGCAGCAAGAGAGTTTTGATAAGCTGAAGAGGATTCTGACAGAAACACCAATCTTAATTCAGCCTGAGGCAGGAAAAGAGTTCACTGTATATTGCGATGCATCACATACTGGTTTAGGTTGTGTGTTGATGCAAGAAAGGAAGGTGGTCGCTTATGCGCCACGACGATTGAGGCCTCACGAAGTTAACTACCGACACATGACTTGGAATTGGTCATTTTGTGGTATTTGCCTTGAAGATTTGGAGGCACTACCGTATGGGGAGAAGTCGGTGGTGTACCACGGATCATAAGAGTTCAAGTACCTCGACTCGTAAAGATTTAAATCGAGGCGGAGGTGGATTGAGTTGTTGAAAAACTACGATTGCTCGATCGAATACCATCCGGGGAAAGCTAATGTGGTAGCTGATGCATTGAGCCGAAAGGTGGTAGCGAATTTTCGAGCAATGTTTGCTCATATAAGTCTCTATGAGGATGGGAGCCTTTTGGCGAAATTGCAAGTGAAGCCATCTTGGATAAATAAGGTTAAGGAAAGACAGATGACCAATGAAGCTCTGAATACTCAGAGGTTGCGAGTACAAAATGGTGAGGCTGAAGGTTTCAGTTTGGGTAGCGATGGAGTGTTGTACTTTCAGGGGAGAGTATGCATGCCTAAGGATGATGAGTTGAGGCGTGAATCCTTAAAGAAGCTCATAGCGGTCGTCGCTTATGTACCCGGAAGCGACAAGATGTATCGTGATTTAAGGGAGCGATTTTGGTGGGGGTCTTAAGCGGAAGTAACCGAGTTGGTAGGCAAGTGTCCGACATGCCCCGCAAGTTAAGAGATTTGAGCATCAATTGCCATCGGGATCATTATAATGGTAAGGATCCACAGTGGAAGTGGGAGAAGATTACTATGGATTTCGTAAGTGGGCTTCCCTTACGTGATGAAGAAAGATGCAATTTGGGTGGTAGTAGACCGGTTGACTAAGTCGACTTATTTTATACCGGTAAGGGTTGACTACTCGCTTCAGCAGTTGGCTAAGTTGTACATCGCTGAGATAGTGCGGTTACATAGAGTACCGGTGTCTATTATCTCAGATCGGGATCCTCAGTTCATGTCGAGATTTCGGAAGGTCTTACATCAGGAGTTAGGCACTAAGTTGAATTTCAGCACGGCTTTTCACCCACAGTCTGATGGACAATCTGAGAGGGTCATCCAAGTGTTGGAAGACATGTTAAGGGGCTGTGTTTTGGTTTTCCATGGCAGTTGGAAAGAGTATCTACCTTTGGCAGAGTTCGTTTATAACAACAGTTATCAAGCGAGTATTCAGATGGCACCGTATGAGGCACTGTATGGTCAAAAATACCGTACTCCTACTTGTTGGACGGAACTAAGAGAGCAACAGATGTTGGGTCCGGAGTTAGTAGCAGAGACGGAGGATAAGGTTAAAGTAATTCAGGCTCGTCTTAAAGAGGCGTCGGATAGGCAGAAATCCTACGCCGATCTTAAGCGCAGAGATGTTGAGTATGCAGTGGGTGATAAGGTTTTCTTGAAGGTATCACCTTGGAAGAAGGTGCTGAGGTTTGGCCGGAAGGGCAAGCTAAGCCCTAGATTCATCGGACCGTACACGGTGTTGAAACGTGTTAGACCAGTAGCTTACCAGCTTGAGTTACCGACGGAATTGAGCCAGATCCATGATGTCTTTCATGTTTTGATCTTTGGCGCTATCGATCAGATCCCTCACACGTAATCCCAGAGCTAAAATTGATGTGAGTGGGACTTGTCTTTCAAGGAGGAGCCAAGACAAATCTTGGATAGAGATGTCAAAGTTCTCGTGGGAAGTCGATTGCCTTTGGTAAAGGTGTTGCATTTGAATCATGGTACGTAGGAGGCCACATGGGAACCCGAGGATGTGATCACAAAGAATGACCCCAACTCTTTTGATCCGAGGTAATTTTGAGTAGAAATTTTTTAAGGGGTAGGACTGAACACCCTAAATTAGGGGTTGTATGAAATTTACCTATTTTTCCCATGTGTGTGTGCTTGAGAGATATGTATGCTTGATTGCCTGATATATTTAAAGGTCTAGCCATGACCCTGGACTAATTGGACTTAGGGCTAAAATTTAATTAAAGCACTTGAGAAGGGGGACGCTAGGTGAGATAGGGGATAAGAGGAATTTTGTGAGAAGTTTGACACAAAGAATTAAGTGGCAAGGTGGCTTTCATGCGCCACTTAGGTGTTGGAGGTGGAGATAGGCGCAGGTCATAGGTTCGAATGGCTGGAGCAGCGTTTTTGGCATTTTATTTTTATATAAGCGGTGATGGGCTTAAGTAGGAAGGCTTTAAAATTAAATGAAGGGGGTTTTTGACATGAAAGTCGGGTTGGTGGAGTGGCTTGGGGCGCCACTTAAAGGGCTTTGGTGTATGGACTCGGGTTGAGTCATGATGGACGAAGGAGTGTTTTATTTTGGGCTTTTGGCGTTAAAGGAAAAGGGCCAAGTATGGAGGTTTTAAAATTAAATGGTGAGATTGAAGAGCATGAAAGTCGATTGGGAAACATGGCATGGGGCGTGTAAGGGGGTCATGGCGGTGAGGTCTTGGGTTCGAACCAAGGCAAGCCGCAGAGGCATTTTATTTTGAAACCGGCGTGAATGGAAGATTAAGTGATGGCATGAATTTGGACTCTTAAATTGATAAGGATAAGGCTGAATTTTTTTCACATATTCGGCTAGAAGAGAAGTGTATTTAGTTTTGTTTCTTTTTCTTTTATTTTGAAGAAGTGGATAGGAGATAAATGTTATTTTTCTTGTGTGATAATTAAGAGCTAAATTATCACAAGAAGGGAGAGGTGATGGCCGAAATAGGGACACCTAAAGGGAGGGGCCGAAATTGATAAAAAAATTCTTTTCTTTTCTCTTCTTGTTGCTGGCCGATTCCACAATTGCTAAATTCTTCCAAAAATTCTTTTCTTCTTCTTTTTCTTTCCCTAGTAGCCGAACCCTTCCACTCTTTTTCTTTTCTTCTCCTATTGAGAACTACTTGGCCGAATCTCCCCTCCCTAACTAAGGTGCTACCGATTTTCATGGTGTGGTAAGGGATCTCTCTAAGTTTAATCTTTATTCTTATTATGGCTAGCCGAAACCATGAGGCTTAACCATGAATTTTTGTATGACTAAACCTATTCAGGAATTTGAATCTGTAACCCTTTTTAGAAGCCAGCATTAAGAAGAATTGAGAGGTCTTCTGGGATTTAAGGTAAGCTCGGTATGTAGGCTATGACTTTCGGCCAAAGGCCATGTTATGTCATATATGTGGTGACTGATCTTTTTGTGGGGTTGTTTAAGGAATTTCGGCAAGTCTTAATCAAGTGACGTCTTCGGGATTTGTTTGGAAACCAAATCCATTTAAGGTAAGAGCCTTTGGTATTAAGTTAATATGGCCGAATAGGCTTATGACACTAACAGTGATGATTGGCCGATTATAGGGTCAAGAATCCAGCGACGTAGATCGGATCTTTGGGATCTAGGAATTTCGGTAATGTAAGTGTGTAAAACTCCTTACACACTTTATTAGTAAACTTTGCCATATTATTGTTTTGTTAATCATTGTGGTAGTGATTTGGTATTGTGGGCTTAAGCATGGATTTGGTAAGTCCCTATTACATGATCTTTGATATATGTTGTGTATGCCATCACATGTTGTTGTATAATATGCTCCACATGAATGCATAATATATGGGATTATGATATATGATTATATAAGCATGATGATGGTGGGATTAATGAGTGGAGGGGGATGATTTTATAGACTGTCGCCAGTGGTTTTGACCACAAGATAGGTTGGCCCCATTAGATTATTTGTGACCTATGGTCATCAGTGGTTTTGACCACACCGATTGATAAATTGCGACTAAGTCCCAGTGGTTTGGTACCACTAGTGGTTTTAACCACACATGATAAATTGTGACCTATGGTCATCAATGGTTTTGACCACACGATGGGTTGGCCCCATCATTTATTTTGTGACACTAGTCACCAGTGGTTTTGACCACCGGTGGTTTTGACCACGGGGTAGAAAGCAGAGTATGGATGGTTAGTTGGGTTGCATGTGCATGTTTATTAATAAATTGTGTATGAGTTGTATTTTCCGGGTGGGGGATTTATACACTGAGTCTTGGTGACTCACCCCTTCCCAAACTATTTTGCAGATGAGTAGATCGCGGAGATTGAGCATGAGAGGACTCGAGGCGGCCATGCTTATCAGAGGATTTGAAATTACTTTGTTTTAGTTAATCTTATTTATTTTTCTAAGTCTTTTATTTTGGGATTGTAATAAGGCCGCTATTTATTATTTGGATGTTATTTTATTTACTTATGTTATGTTACAAATGAAGCTTTTAAATGTTAAGTGAACCGATTAAAAGTAACTTTTTTGAACTTAATAAAGTCTATGGGTTTTCAAAGATGTTACCATCGGGTAACAAAAATTAAACCAAGTCAACTATAACTTTGACGATTATAAAATGCTACATGATCAACCGTTTTCAAAAGTGTTATCAACCCAACTATATTTATAAAAAGCCCAACTGAGTTTTCAAACACCGTTTTAATACCTTAGCCAAATTTTAACAAGTTTTTCACGGACACCCAAAATGTTTCAAATTATTTTACTCGTGACATACCAGATCCGGCCAGACTCATGGGCCGGGTTTGGGGTGTTACATTTTAATATCGAGCAGGTTTAAAACTTGGTCATGGGGCCCAAGGCCCAAAATGTTTTGTTTTTGTTAGTAGG